>CAJGYO010000644.1:0-67469 GCA_904845875.1 Miscanthus lutarioriparius | reverse complement strand
ACCTCGGATGGATTCCCACGCGTCAAAGTTCTCCTAAGCTTGACCAAGAAGAGTCGCGTCTTTGCTCCGCCAGAGGAAGGCCTCACAAAGCGGTGGCAAGCCCGGACAATATGCGGCACCCCGCATCGGGTTAAGGTCGCTGCAGCTCGAGACCCACTCATTGAGGAGCCCACGCAGAACGGTGTGTGGGGGTATCCCTAACCCGCTCATGGAATGTGAGGAAGGAAACCACCTCGTTAGGCTAAGGTTATGGGAACTTCTCCCTCCCAGGAGCCCTCCAGTGCGCCACCTCCTTCGGCGGCAGGAATCCCTTCATGACGAAGGCCTTCAACACTGACTCTGTCATGGTGGACGACCTCTAGTCCAACATTTTGCTCTGAGATCGCAAAAGGATTGGTGAGTCTTTCTCTTCTCCCTTGCTCTATCCTCTTTCTTTCCTAGAAACCACCGCGGCTCTCAGGAATGCTCACGACAAGAGGGAAAAGGAAAGGAGGCGGTAGATGAGGAAAAGGCAAAAGAATAGGGCGAAAACCTTCTCCCTTCTCCTACTTAAGGAAAAGGGTACAACAGTTAGGGGAGGGCGCGCTGATCAGAAAAGACGAAACGGTGGAGCAAAAAAACCTCTCTTTACCATTTAATGCAGATGAGACGCCCCTGACCGATGAGACGTGCCCTAATGGAAACGAGGATCCTGATCTTCCGTCAGGTAGAGGTAACTATCGTTGTGGTGGAGAATGACACACCGATCCGGCTTCAGATCGAAAGATCGAACCCTGCAATCTTAGCACCACAGCTCCTCTGGTTATCAACCAACCATATGTGGATCATCGAAAATAGAGTCCGGATGCGTCCTGGATGACCAGTTTAAGGAAGACTAGTCCTAGAGGCTGAGGCAGACTCAAAATTGAGTTGCTTTGGGCCTCCACCTCGGGGACTCGAGCCGAATTAGCCTCGGGCCTTCTTCTTGACTTGGACACCCTTGCTGGCCTCCTACCCCTCCATACCATGCGCCAAACATGGTCATATGCATGGGTGTCATGTCCTCATCATCCTCCCCTTCTTGACGAAAAGCCGTCCTCGGCGTCGATTGTGCTTGAAACTGATCCTGCACAACACAAAGGAGAACGGGGTTGCGAAGACAATGGGAACTAAAATAATTGTGAGAAGGAACATGACCATGTTTCCAAGTTTCTAGCATGTCATCTCGCATAAAAATTTTAGCAAGCATGTAGACTCCATGATCCGAATGCACACGATGTACGTCAACACTATCCTGCAAAAGATTAGAACTAACCAAAGACAATGTAGGAATAGATGGTCTAGTAGACATAGATAGCAACCAACAATGCTCCCCTTCTTGGAAGTGAACTTGTTTCTTTGAGGAACATGATAAAATGTTTGTATTATTATGGTTACCCTCTAAACGATCATAATCTTGTACAACAAAAGGAGAATTCATATTACTACGAATGTATACTCGATGTATCATATATTGTCCCTTGTTGTTATATTTGCCAATAACATGATATGTGTGTTTAGAAAACCGAGGCAAATCAGCATATTTAAAAAGGCTCTCCTCCAAACAATCTAGGTTACATAAAACATCAAATTCAATGTAGCCCAAAGTATGTAAAGAAGACAGCAGTTTGAACTCATCAGTTTTAGTAGCAATATGAATAACATGTTTATTTTCAGCACAAGTGACTGGTTCCAAAACATGTAAAACTAAAGCATCATCAACCAATTCATCTTTATCACAAGGAACTTGAAGCAAATTATCATGGTACAGAGATAAATCAAGAGAGGGTTTCACTAACAATTGCTCTATGACAGCATGGTTTGTGGAAAAATTTAGTACATTAAAACAATTCTCACCTTCTGTGAGTGTAGCACCATGGGCATTACCTGTGTTCTCAGCAGGAGTAATAGGTGCATTGTGAAGTGATGGTTCTGAATTTGCATATGAGGTTGTGAGCTCCTTATTTTCTTCCATGTCATCCTCTAAACTTATGGATATTATCACATAGAAGGTTAGTCATAGCAAGAGGAATAACAATGACTCTTTCTCTAAATGGTGCGCCTCAAAGATATGAAGTCAAAAGCAGAGGTGGATTAACAAAGGTTTCTCGCATTAGAAGTTTCATATCATTCCAAGTTTGAGGTTTATCAGAAGGATCTAAAGACTCCCACTAAGATAAAGCAGAACGTCGCAAAACACTAACTGCATTTTTTACCTTCCTCCTTGGACACATAAAGCGAGTAGCAAATATGTTATCTATGGTAATTTCACACTCCATGTACTCATCAGCACCTATACCATCATAAGTCGGTGGATACGAACAACCTGTCATTGTTAGAAGATAGCAAAAGATGACACAAAAGTATTATCCCCATCAAATGACTATGTGGTTGCAGTGGGGTCACTTTTAATGCAAGTGGAAGCGTCTTACCAAGCTCTTATAAAGTTCTTACTGACGCAAGCAGTGGGCGGTACAACCGGCGGTTGGTTCGTGATACTTGTGAGGCAGTGGTACCGAGATTGCAAGGCCCTTTTTCTATACTAATTTGAAGAGTTTGTGGAGCTTGGAAGGCACATAAAGAGTAATATGTATATCTAGCACACAAGTCAGTAACAGAAAGTAATGTTGAATTATAGTCCAAAGTACTTGTTCTCGTTGCTGGTCTAAAATGCTCCAAGTACCAGGTGTGTGAAAAACAAGTATGGTGGATGCAAACAGCAACACAAACAAGGAACCAGACAGCACACGCTAACACAGCTCACTTTGGTCTTCTCTATGTGCTCCTCTAGATATTGTTCCTCTTTTGCCCCTCTCTTTTTTCTATTTTTTTTTGCTATCGTTGTTTTTTGGGAAAATTTCAACTTTTTTATTTTATTTTTTTGATATTTTTCTTTCACTTAGGATCACAAAATAAGCAACCATAGAAAATATGAGCTTAAACAAGTGAAAGACGTGGCCTGTGGAATTTTCAGAAGACGTGCTCAAAATCGACAAAAACCTTGTGACCACGAAAAGAGGATCTTGTGACCACTCTTTGACCAAAATAAAAATGTCTGACCCTGGCAAAGCCGAAGATGGACGGATCCAAAAAAAATTTCTAATCGATTTTGATATATGGAACGTCGAAATCGGAGTTCGTATGCGAAAACTAGATCAGTTTTAAGAATTTGCTCCGAATTAGAAGACAAAACAGGAACAATGTGCGCAAAATTGGTCACAGCAGCAAAGATTTGATGGAAACGATGGGGGAAAACACACGAACTGGAATCTAACACGACCTAAGCAGCAACATGACCTCGACCAGGACACAAACTCAACACGACGGACTCTGAAACCGAAATATGCAAAGGCTATGGCGCGGAAGGTTCTAGGATAGGAAAAAAAAGTATGGCACTGGACTATGGGACGAATGCGAAACACTCAAAACTAGGGGATAAATGTGAACCTGACGGTATACCTTAGCTCTGATTACCACTTAATGGGAACGGGGATCCCGATCTTCCGTCAGGTAGAGGTAACTATCGTTGTGGCGGAGAATGACACACCGATCCAGCTTCAGATCGAAAGATCGAACCCTGCAATCTTAGCACCACAGCTCCTCTAGTCATCAACCAAGTCATGGACCAGGTTGACCTCACCAAGAAGGCTAATCCTTGCCTGCGCAACGAAGAACGCAAGCAAGAACAAGAAAGAACATAACCAAATTGCAGATGAATGATTAATCCCACGAAATTGGGGTCTCACAAACCGATGAACGGCGAAACTGTTCTTGATAGAATAATCTAAGCAAAACCCAAAACCTAATGACGGCGGCGGCGTATGATTATAAAGGTCTTAGGGTCATCACCTACCCTGGACGCGCCCCCTAATGGGCCGAAACACGATACACGGTTCAACGGACCAAAAGACGGTGTCGCAGCATCCTGGCAGATTCTGGATGCTGACTTATTTCGACGATTCCCGTTGATTCTGAAGGCTTTTGACATGAGACCACTTGGATTGGCTTCCTTATCAAATTAGCTTTCCAACCATATATGGATCGTCGAAAACGGAGTCCGGATGCGTCCTGGATGACCAGTTTAAGGCAGACTAGTCTTAGAGGCCGAGGCAGACTCGAACTTGAGTTGCTTTGGGCCTCCACCTCGGGGACTCAAACCGAATTAGCCTTGGGCCTCCTTCTTGACTTGGACACCCTTGCTGGCCTCCAACCCCTCCATACCATGCACCAAACATGGTCATATGCATCGATGTCATGTCCTCATCATGCCCTGCCCGACGGAACGGCTCCTAATCGAACGTGGCCTGGGTAGGGCCCACCACTACCGCACGCCAGCCACTACCTCACGATGGGCACAAGAACCAAAGTGCCACCGCACACAGGCGGCTCTCCGCATCCCTAGGCGGGACTTAAAAAAACCTAAAATGGGATGTCCGCCAGGAGAGACCATCGGGCTTCCTAAGTCGATCGAACGGCCTAGAAAAACACACCGAGAGGCAGGTAGGGAGCGAAGAGACGCCCCATGTAGGCCATGCCGACTCTGTCACGAACAATGAGCATGGGTCCTGGTCAAACATTTCCGACTGGAGCTCTCCAAACCATGTCACTCGAGTCATCAAGGTAACACTACCGCCCCCTCTATTTCTTTATGAATCATTTCATACATCCATACTCGCATTCATTCCATACGCCCGTCCCTCCCGGACGATTCGGGCCCTGAACTGCCCAGGGGCTTGGGAACTAACCATCGCACGTGTAGCGAAATGCATCACAAATGCTTCGTGTTGCATCACGAAATGGCGGTTGCCTCATTCGACATGAGCAACCAACAGAGCCAGGGGAGAAAAACATAGATGAGCCCCGTGCGGCCCTCGCCCAGTATGGCAGATAGGGTCGTCTCAACCTTCTCGTTCGATCCTGAACCTCTTGCCAAGCCCACAGAATCTCCATCGAGGGGAGGCCATTAAGGTCACCCGGGTCGGTCTCCGGAACGACCCAGGCATCTACCGGGTTGCAGGTAAAAGAGCAGTGGAATGTCACAAGAGGGCTATGCCAACCCCGTCACGAACGATGGACCTAGATTCCACTTGATCATACCCGTTAGCGAATTCACTGAGCGCGTCACTCGAGCCCGAGCGATAGGAACAAGCGACAAAACTTAGCCCTTCCGGTTATGAGGAACCGAGGACGGGGTAACGCACACAACTCAAACCGACCCCTACTAAGGCCTAACGGGGCTCGGGGGCTCAAGACACAAAATGCCTAGGTCTACGACCCCGATCTCGCCCCATCCGGCTACGCTTCGACTGCACTCCAAAACTACCTGGGTCCGCGACCCTAATCTCGCCCCATCTGGCTACGCTTCGACTGCACACCAAACACCTAGGTCCGTGACCCCGAACTCGCCCCACTAGGATCCACGACTCCGACTCGCCCGATCCCATGACGCGCACCGACACCAGGATCAGTGAGCTTCCTCTCGTCTGATCCCTTGACTAGCTGCCTTGCCCAATCCCACGGCGCGCACTGACGCAAGGATCAGTGAGCTCTGTCTAGTCCAATCCCTTGACTAACTGCCTCGCCCGATCCCACAGCGCGCACCGACGCCAGGATCAGTGAGCTCCATCTCGTCCAATCCCTTGACTAACCGACTCGCCCGATCCCACGGCGTGCACCGACGCCAAGATCAGTGCGCTCTGTCTCGTCCGATCCCTTGACTAACTGCCTCGCCCGATCCCATGGTGCGCACTGACGCCAGGATCAGTGAGCTCTGTTTCGTCCGATCCCTTAACTAATTGCCTCACCTGATCCCACGGCGTGCACCGATGCCATGATCAGCAAGCTCTGTCTCAAAACTGATCCCTAAACTAACAAAACTAACCGCCTTGGCTGCACAACGACGCCTTAGTTGACAAATCCGTCTCAAACTAAAAAACACGCACACACGCCCACTAACAAACACCCCCTAGATGGTTCAGCCTGAACCGCCAAGGGGCTCGGGGGCTACACCCGTGGGTGCGCTCGCGCGCACTCGCCGACGAAACAAAAACCTCCCCCGCTGGAGACGCGAACCCCCCCCCCCAAATGGTTCTGCTCAAACCGATTGGGGGCTCGGGGGCTACACCCACGGGTGTGCTCGCACGCACCCATCGTCAAGGCAAAAATCCCCCAGACGATTCTACCCAAATCGCCCGGGGGCTCGGGGGCTCCTGTCGGGTTCATAAACCCGGGTCTCTCGCAGACCGGCTTCCCAAACAAAGGCTTGGCCCAAGCTGACAACACACAAACTCATGGATCGGCCCAATTATTGGAACGACGGGCCAGAAGGGTGATCCAATCACCGACCAGAAGGCCTGGCCGAGGAGGAACGACGCCCGCTTTCTAACTCCGGCCCACCTCTCCGACCGAAGCACTCGCTCCGACTCTAGCCACCTCTGAACGACCTCTCTGACCAGAAGGCCTGGCAAAACACTACCTCCGACTCCGACCCCATGTCTCCGACTAGGGTACGCCGAAACCCTACCCTCTGCTCTTCTGCGACTAGCGCAGCCGGTGCCGACTGGGACCAACCGACCGGGGACGCCCGCTTAGAAGGGACTAGGAAACAAATGGAGAAAGCGAGGTAAGGCGCACAAGTCAAACCACGATGCTAGGGACCGTGCCACATCCACACCAGAGGAGCAATTGCTCCGTAAGAACCACCACGACACAAATAGTGTTGTAGGCGCCATACATTTTCCTCTGATGTTGTGGGCACCATTAAAACCGCCATATGGTAAGGCCCTCACATGCCTCACGGGCATCGATAGTGTTAGTGGTGGCTGGCTTTACCATACCGAGAACATGGTAAAACCCCTTGCATGCCTCCAGAATCAACAAGATGTGGCGGGTGCCATGTTCCGCTGCCCAAAGAAGATGACACAAACCTCCCACATGCATCTGACATTAAACAGTGACGTCAACAGTGTTGTGGGCGTCTCTGATCAATCCTATATACCCACCGTCACGGGCAACAAGCCTTAGAAACATACGAACTCTCTCCTTCTCACTTGTAAGGCCATCCCCTTCATCTATACAAGGGGATGCACTCTCTCCCAATAGACTCGGTGAACCCAAGTTGATCCAAGTTGATCAAAGTCATTCCATTTTCACTAGACCGATCAAGTTCACTAGTTCACAACCACAGGACCGCTAGGTTCGGACCTCAAGCACACGCTTGAACACTTAGCTCATAGCCGAGCTCCTATCGCTCTCGGCCCTTCTGACCAGAGCCGATCAGACCTCTTATACCCCCATCTTTCTCCTTCTCATTTGTAACCCCACTGCAAACTTCGAGCACCTGGGCTCAGGAATAAAGTCACCGACCGACTCAAACTGGACGTAGGGCACGTTGCCTGAACCAGTATAAACCCTATGTCATTGAGTGCTAGGCCACCTCCGATCACAACGTGTGGCAAAACTACAAATATTTACATGTTGGTCACTTTCTGCACCGACAATACCCGTTAGCGAGCTCACCAAGCGCGTCACTTGAGCCATCGAGGCAAGCGACGTTAGTTCAGCCCCTCCGGTTGTGAGAAACCACGGACGCGGTAACACACAAAACTCAACCGACCCCTACCAAGCCCAACGGGCTCAGGGGCTCAAGACACCAAACGCCTTGGTCTGCGCTTGGGTCCGTGACTCATTCGCCTGATCCCCGTGGCGCCCCATGCTGGATTCGTGACTCGACTTGCCGATCCCCGGTGCGCCCGACGCCTAGATCCATGACTCCAACTCGACCGATCACCTGGCGCGCCCAATGCCTGGATCCGAGACTCTGACTCGCCCGATCCCCCGACACGCCCGATGCTAGGATCCGCGACTCCGACTCGCCTGATCCCCCGGCGCGCCCGACGCATATATCCGTGACTCCAACTCGCTTGATCCCCCATCATGCCCGACGCCTGGATCCATGACTCTTACTCGCCTGATCCCCCAGTGCCCCCAACGCTTGGATCCGCGACTCTGACTCGCCCGATCCCTCGGGGCACCCGACGTGACTCCGTCTCACCTAGTACCTCGGCCGCAACCAAACACCTAGGACCACACTCCTAGAAACAATGGGCTAGAAACTAGAAAAGGGAGGCTATGCCCACCAATGTGCACACACTCGCGCCTGCTGAGTAAACCCCTAGACGATTCTGCCCAAATCGCCTGGAGGCTCAGGGGCTACACCCGTGGGTGCGCTCGCACGCACCCGCTGACGAAACAAAACTTCCCCCGCTGGCAACACGAGAAAACCCCCCAGACGATTACTGCACTGAATCGCCTGGGGCTCGAAACTACATCCGGTGGGTGCGCTTTCGCACCCACCGTCAAGACAAAAATCCCCCAAATGATTCCACCCGAATCGCCCGGGGGCTCAGGGGCTCCTGTCGGGTTCATAAACCCAGGGTCCCTCATAGACCGGCTTCCCAACAAAGGCTTGGCCTAGCAGACAACGTTGCGATCCAATCTCCGACCGGAAGGCCTGGCCGAGGAGGAACGACGCCCGCTTCTGACTTCCGACCCACCTCTCTGACTGGAAGGCCTGGATAAAGAGGAATGGCGCTCGATTCCAAATCCAGCCCGCCCCTCCGACTGGCAGGCTTGGCCAAAACACCGCTTCTGAACTCCGACCCGCGTCTTCGATCAGGGATGCACCGAACCCCTGCTTATAGCTCTTCTCTAACTGTAGCAGTCGGAGCGAACTAGGACCAACCGACTGGGGATGCCCGCTCGGTGAGGACCAGGAAACAAATGGAGCAAGTAAGGCAGGGCACTCAAAGTCAAACCACAATACCGAGAACCAAACCCTGTACACCTGCAGACAATACCGACAGGACATGTCAGAAGAGTGCCCTGCAACCTTCCAGGCATGTCAGAACCCAAGCAGTGTTGTGGGCACCAACATTTGCCCTACAGTGTTGCGGGCGCCCGCAACTCCCATACCAGACGAGCACGATAAAACCCCTTACATACCTCTAGGCATCAACAGTATGGTAGGCACCGACGTCTGCCATACCAGAAGAAGACAACGGAACCTCCCACATGCATCTGACATTAATAGTGTTATGGGCGCCTACAATCATCTTGTACCCGATGGCATGGGCAACAAGACTTAGCATACGTACACTCTCTCTTGTAAGGCCATCCCCTTCATCTATAAAAGGGAATGCGCTCTCTCCCAAAAGAGATCAGTTCACTTAGATCGATTCAACACACAACAATAGAACCACCAAGTTCAGACCTCGAGCACATGTTCGAACACCCAGCACATAGCGGAGTTCCCGTCACTCTCGGCCCTTTAGACCAGAGTTCGATCAGACCTCTTGTACCCCCATCTTCCTCCTTCTCGTTTGTAACCCCACTAGAAACTTTGAGCACCTAGGCTCAGGAATAAAGTCACCGACCGACTCAAACTGGACGTAGGGCACATTGCCTGAACCAGTATATACCCTATGTCATTGAGTGCTAGGCCACATCTGATCACAACGTACAGCAAAACTACAAATATTTACGCGTTGTTCACTTTCTGCACCGACATGCGGCTAGCTCCCTCTTTCGGATCATAGTGGGTACGCCTATAAGCGTCGAGGGTGTTGCGTGTGTCACGGTTGCGGCTGAGACACTGATGCACTGGGACCATGGCGCGCTGCCCACCGCTTTGTGGCACCTAGTGGACCGATGCATCCCTGTCGGGATGCTCTTAGAGCATGTGCTGGCTGGCATCGAGCTCGCGTCGCTGAGACAACGAGCTCTCAGCCTGCTGCGCCATTGCACGCTCGAGCAGCGTGCGAATCTCATGGTGATCCTGACAATCCTCAGGCGTCGTGGCCTCTAGAAGGCCATGGAGCAAGGCTGCCGTGGCGGCGATGTTCTGGCTTGCCCGGGCGAAGCGAGGGAGGGCTTCATCATCGGTGATGATCCTCTAGTTCACATCGTGAGCCATGGCATGGGCGCGCCCATCGTCTTCGTGGCGCTCGATCTCTTGATCGAGCTCCGCGCATTCCAGCTCAAGCTGGAGTCACGCTTCCTCGATCTCTCGGTGTCGGGCTTTCAGCTACTCCACCAGCATGCGAGGCGGAGCCACTGTATCCCTCTCGGCCTCATCGTCGAGGTCATTTGTTGGGGTGGCCTCCCCCTCATGGATGCTTTCGACGTGCCCCTCAGGGGTACCCGTCATGAAGCATTCACGAGAGGGGGGATGGCTTCCCCTGCCGGAGTTAGAGCCAGAGGGCGACTCTGGCTCCTCTGCTAGGAGATCATGGAAAGATTTTGTGGCATGTTCGATCACCCCCATGAATTTGCCATTTGTGGGAGGTGGAACCATGCGTTGTGCCACAAGGTGGCCAATGGTCGCCGTGGTGTTGCGGAGACCGAACGGAAGCACTGTCGAGGTGCTCCGTATGAGGTGTTCTGGTGAGCCATGCCATGTCGTTGGTGTAAGAGAAGATGAGGTGGTGTGGGTCCTCTCTAGATGGCTAGGGTCCTAGGGAGATGCCGAGCTGGCGCTCAAGCCTCCAGTAGTCGAGGCCGATGGAGGGGAGAGGTTGGATGGCGGTGTGAGCTAATGCCAATTCTTCTCCCACCATGATAATGAAGTCCAGGTCCCCGAAGCGCACGTGTGCGCCTAGGACCTAGCTAATACCGTGGCTAGCCATCCGTGGCCTAATGTTAATGTCGGAACGTGCAAAAGCCCCCTAACTGGCGCGCCAACTGTCGGTGTTTCTAGTAAACACCAACGAGTAAATTTGTGTTATTGCGCGTCTAACCCGGATGGTGTGCTAAAAGACACAAGGTTTATATAGGTTTGGGCAGAATGTCCCTACGTCTAGTTTGTGGCTGCTGCTCATGTTATTAGCACTGAAAAGTTCATAGTAGGGGTTACAAACGGGCAAGAGAGGGAAATGTCCCAAGTCTCAGATGGAAAGGTTGAATGGGTGCTGAGAGCTTGGTGGATGCTCAGCTATGTGTGATGTGATGCATGGTGCCTTGAATCCCCCCTTTAGTGGGGTGCCCTACTGTCCCTTTTATAGTCCAAGGGAGAGCCCGGATTATAGATGGAAGAAAGAAGAAAACCCAGAGGTAAAGGAGGTCCTTCAAAGATACCGGGTCTTCTTTTTCCTCTGTGCGAGCCCCGCTAACAAGGTAGGCGGTGCTAGGGATAGCCCCATGCTGGGAGCACGTCCGTTGATCATGTCATGTCCTGGCATGGTGTCGGTTACGACGTCAGTCAACTGCGACGGCCCAAACTTTGTGTTGGTGGTGGCCATGGCTGAAGCTGCAATGCAATTTGTAGAGGATTGTTCTGTTGTAGGAGGAGGATTGTTATTGTTATCAAGGAGGAGAAGAAAAATGGAACAGAGACACAGGAGCAATAGCAAGGTGGTGGTGGTGGCATCTTGTGATAGTACATTGCAATTGCATGCTAGCTACTATCATCTGCTACTTGTTGGAGTCTCGAGCTCTAGGGTCGTGGGCCTTTGTTGGCTTGGATGGCCTCAAAAGTCAAGGCCATTGCTAGAACCCCATCCCGAGCGAGGGGTCGTGACGCTTGTCTCGTTAGGCGGTATTTGAACGGTGGGTCATCGTAGTGGCCGCCACCGCTTGGTGTTGTTGTCTTGTCTTCACAAGTGGCGTGAGGGATGATGTCGGCCGACGAGAGGGACCTTGTCCCCTCGGTCCTTGCTGTGGTCAGTCAGCGTGCCTACTCTTGTCGAGCGGACGACTTTTGCAGAAGTCCGATCTCTCCCATTCCTCCTAGGGGTTGGGACGGAGGAGAGGTCGTGTGAGGTCATGTGGCGTCAAGGTGAAGGCAGAGAGAAGAGGTCATGGCCGACTTCCGCTTTGGTGTTTGGCCCAGTCCACGTAGCTTAATTGGGCCTTAGTCGCTCGGGCATATACCAGTTCATGTACCGTGGGCCGCCCGAGCGGCTGACTAATCGATATCTTGAGATACCCGAGGTATCATAACCCGACACTATATATTAACATACTTATTTATTAAATAGTGTTGAAGATACTATTAACAAATTGTGAGACCCTCATTGCACCTCATGTAATGATAGGTGAACTCACCGTGTGAGTTTATCATATGTGAATAATTGTTCTAAAAATTGTAGCAGCAAAAGCAACAACAACCAAACTGTCGGCATGAAATTTCCTCCCGTGCCGAGGGCACACGAGCAAGCTGGAAGGGTCCGCTCGATGGAGCTGGAGATCCACCTAGCTTCAGCGCAGGGATGGTCGATCCTGCGCACTCCTCTTGAGACGCACCAGTCAATTTCACCCTGCAATTGATAAGGAGAGAAAAGCTAATCAATAATTTAAGGCGGAACATGCCGGTGTTGCCAGACAGTCCCGAATGTGCGGCTCTGAGAGCCGATATGGAAGGAAATCGACTAAATAGTCGATTCCAGCATACTCATAAGAATAAATCAGTTTAAACTTATGGGGTTGTGTAAGAAAAATCGGTTATCATTCAGGATGAATATCGTTATTTAGACAAATATTAGTCAATGGCAATAAGATATCAACAATAAGTAGTTTATGCTAAGCCAATGACTGTAAGTAACCGAATCTCTTTTATATAAAAGAAACAGCTCATCATCATTTAACCATTTAATAAAGATAAATCTAATGAATATTTTAGATCTCATCTATCGCTATGACCAGTGGGCCATGAGGCAGAATCATGCAGGCCGTAGAAACAACAATAGATTCGATGACCCTAACTTATTACTAATATCAATGGGGCATGAGACAGAATCATGCAGACCGTAATACAATAATAAGATCATGGGCCTAACACATCTTTTAACATATCTTTACTTCAACGGTCTCGTAACGTGAACTGTATATATGAAATCACTTGATATCGACTAAAACAGCCGATTCAGGCATAGCGCACAGTTAACGTCATGCACTATCAGAAACAAATCTACCAAATAACGATCCCCACTCCACAGTGCTAACAGTGGGGTGTGAGGCAGAATTACACAGACCGTGATAACGGGCCATGAAACGGTTTTCGTTAGCCAACAGATCCATTCAAGACAAAACATGCCTTAACCGCACACTATGCACGATCAAGATTGACATAAAACGGTCGATAAAACATAACTCATCGTTTAAGAAGCAGATTAGATCAGTTTAGATTAATAAACGATGGGTTAAACAGGATGTAAGGCCGATCTAGATCAATCCCAATCAGGCGAAGTGATATTGCTGTAATTAAATAAATAATGGAAGCAATAAATAATATCGGTAGCTTAATAAATCTATCCGAATGAACGCTACCTTTAGATAGAGCCGATAACTTGACCTTAATCTAGTTCGAGCAGTGAAGGTCGACCGGATCGATACAGCCTTACTTGAACTAGATAAGAGTCGATAACTAGCTTATACCGGAGTCGCAGTGGATGTCGACCGGATCAATGCAACCGTACGAACAGAAGTATAAACCATGACGGTACTTACAAACAAGCAGTGGAGGTCGACCGGATCGATACAGCCGTACTTGCTGAAGAACTCGCTGAGATCTACTTTACTCCTACTCCTAAGGGGTGGCCTTAGGCCTCGTTCGGCTTGCTAAAACTTGGCTGAAAGTGGCTGAAAAACACTGTTCCGGCTGAAATGTTGTGAGAGAGAAACACTGTTCCGGCTGAAAAAGAAGCCGAACAAGCCGGATATAAGGTAAGCCGAACGGGGCCTAACTTGTATTTGATTAATTGTGTGTCCTTTTACAATAGCCGGGGTCCAATATTTATACCCGGGACCTACGCATGACTCCTACCTAAACACGACTCATCACAATTTTTGGCCTAAGAGAAAATATTCTGAATTTAAGATAACTTGGACCATAATCTTTCCCTTTTTGGGAAGTCCAACATGTTTTGTTCCGGCGCCGATCATAGCCTTTGTCGTTATTTGCTGACGCTATCTGAATAAAGCCGATTCCAGTGTTGCATTCGAATCAGCTGATACCCACCTGCATGCAATTGATCCCTTGATGACATGGTCTTGGGAACTTTTCGAGTCTCTGCGATTGTTCTTCCAAATTTTAGTGTAAACACAAACACTCACATAAGAAACTATGATGTGTCTAACTTGGGACATGTTAAGTAACCTGTAGACACATTCTAAACATGACCTTAATATTTTGTTCAACTACACTAGTTATCTCGTCTCAATCAGAAAAAAGATTGAATAATTTGTAGATGGTAACCAATAGACAGAGAGTTTTCTATCAATGCCATATGATGGCCAAGACCTCTTTATTCGGTCACGTTATCCTACCACTGTTACAAAAAAGGTTCTAGAGACGACTAGAACGAGCTTATAGGATCCGCACGTCTCTACTTATGTATTCGTAGGAATCGTTGTATACACATGCTCGCCTAGTCTAAGTCATGTCACAAACGTGCATGAGCTCAGGTTTGGCTGATGACGCCAGTGAATACTCCATCCGTCTCTATTTAAATATAACCGTGGATGCATGTCAGTCAAACTTTATTTAGTTTTAACTAAGTTTATAGAAAATATTAACAACATTAATATGTCTAAATAAATTTATTATAAAAACATATTCAACAATCCGTCTAATAATACTAATTGTGCACTATAAATTTTAATATTTTTTTTACATGTTTAGTGGAAGTTAAGTATGTTTAACTTCTCAAAAAACGATAACAATGGATCGAAGGATCCAAGAAAAAGAGTGAGAATAAGAAATGACTGTGAAACTGATAAGAGCGAGTGGAGACAGGTGAGAAATTTTTTAGATAATAAAATATAGTTTCTTTTGAATTTCAGGGGGAGTTCCCCACCTGTATTATATTATATTGGCCTTCAAGCGGCCCGCCAGGAAGTTTACAAGGACTTACATCATTTTGATTTTAGTTACAGAAGCCACCGCAAGCACATCCCTAATTGTGTAGTGCTTCGTGCAAAATCGAACACCATTTAAATGAAACACAATTTCAAAACACAAAGAAATACGTAGTGTGTATATATATATATATATATATATATATATATATATATATATATATATATATATATATAGCCTGTTCGTTTAGGCTTATATGATCGTGGATTATAAACTGTAACAATATTTTTCTCTCATATCAAATCAGTCAGCAGTACTTCTGACTTATAATCCACGATCGTCTTAGTCGAAACGAACATGCTGATAGATATAGACCGATATATCATTTGTCAAGTACGGAGTAGAAAGCAATAAAAAGACACGGAAACTTTGTGCACTTTAGAACAGGGAACTGAAGACTTGTCTGCAGAAAAACCGATCCTGTCCAGCCTCAGCCTCCTGAGCCTGCACGCCTCGTCCGTAGTCACTATCATCCCATCCGATGTTGATGTTCTCCGCCGCACGCTGCCTCGTCCCTAGTCTGTACCCCCACCCGCACGCGCCCACCGCGGTCTCAGCCAAGCCGCGCCGCTCGAGCCGAGGCTCCCGCCGCGAACGCTCGTGGGACGACGATGACGGCGGCGGCTCAGATTCCGACGTCGACGACGGCTTCTTCGGCCAAAAGCAGGACGAGGAGGCGCCAACGCCCTCCCCGGACGTCCTGCCTCGCCAGCGCCCCAGCTGCGGGGTCCGACGTGCTGCGCGCGCTGCAGAGGGCCGCCGCGGCCAAGGAGGCCGCCAGGAACAAGAAGAAAGACATGAAGAAGCCGGCGGTGCGCCAGCGGCAGGGGAAGGAGAAGCCGGCGGGTGGCGACGTGGAAGTCCGGGAGGTGAGGCCTGTGGTGATAAGGCCCGAGTGGGCGGCGAGGATCCGGGAGCTGGAGAGCTCAGGGTGCAGCAGCTCGCCGTCGACAAGTAGCCAGTACTCAGTACTCAGTAGAAGGAAATGAAGGTAACCACACAACCAGTGGCCAGTGAGCAGGGGTTGCTCTGCTTTTCTCATCGTGTTGCTCTCTCAGATTCTTTCACTGTCTGCCTGTCTGTCTCAAAGATAGATTCTTCCAATTCCAAGAACCAAATGATCAGATAGACAATTCTGCTGCCCACATTATGTTAGCACTTGCGTTCCAGGCTCCCTTACTGCCAACTGATGTGCAGAAGCACTCCAAAGTCCAAACTGATGTTGGCAAGGCAATGAAGCTGACATTCCATGACCTCGAAGGCACTCCTCAGATCAGATTGCAAGACCAGAGATCCGCCTATTCTACGAGCAATGTGATCGAGTATATGCTAGCATCCAGGTCTCTCTGCTGAATCCTGATGAGATAAGAATTCTCAGGGGATTGTTGTTTTCTTTTTCCTCTGTTTATCTCCTACTGATGTCTAACTGCAACTTTCACCGGTTGCATTCAATGGATCAATAGCTGTGTAGTAGTTCTTGTCAGATTTATCAATATATACAGTGAGAATCAGTGATGGTCAGATCAACAAAAAATTGTGACATTGCAAATAAAGGTAATTAGGTTTTTTGAAAATGCTTTCCATGGTGAATCTATTAACATCTATTTTTAATTGTGAACCTATGTATTTGTTTATGTATTGATTCTCGAAGTGAAAAAAAAAGTTTGACATTCCAAATTCTAAAACTGCATGTATTTTGGATCAGACTAGTTTGTAAACATACACAAATTTATAGTTATATTATCCACTTAGGAAATCTAGATAAATGGTGGGTTCTACAGCTTCTGTAGCTGTCTTACATTATTCTAATTATGCAAATTTCTGTGGAACAACATCATATTTCTTATTTCTTAAACATTAGATGGCTTTCTTTTTGTATTGTGAGCATCCTCGCTACTTGGGCCTGCAATGGATCTTCAGAGCTGATTTTGCCAATCTACTCTCAGAAACTGAAGCACATGGTAGGGATAGCTTATCTGTATTGTTTTTTTTTTGCTTGGCTTTAATTGAGGCCTTGTTTTCTAAACCTGCCATTTGTCATGATGTACTTTTGTTCTGAGACTTGTCTAATCTAACCTTTTAAACTCCGGTTATCTATATGCCCATGAGTAACAGGGGTGAAAGATAACGCCATGGATATTCCCACTGAAAAGTACTCCCATAACATTGCAATTTATTAGGTTTATAAACACATTACAAGAAAACTTGGTGGTGTTGAATCCGTAAACAATTTTGTTGACATGTGAATTCTCCAGGTTCTTGATAGATGCATGCTCGAGCTAGTGGACCACGAGTGTTATTGACCAGGCAACCTACTGAAGGGCGAAGTCGTGATGGAGGTTTTGCAACACTAAAATATTCTGCAATTATATGACTTTGCCCCTGTACCCTTTCTTGTTGATTATCTTGTTGCCCTTGCTTAATATTTTCTCTTTTTTTATAGGTCTTCGTCATGGTGAAATGGAGCGTGACTGTTTGATTGCATATGGTGCTAGCATGCTCATCTTTGAACGTCTATTGCTATCCAGTGATCCATATCAAGTCCAGGTGATTTTCGAAGTAGTTTATTTCCTTTTGGAAGAAGCTGGAATTGTTCAAGGGGCATAATTGCTCATGATGTTGTATTAGGATTAGTATGATTATGAAACCTAACACAATATCAGGTGGCTAAGCATTTAAGGCTCTATCCAGGAAAATAAATTTGATGTATTAGATGTTAATCCGTTAATGGACGAGCATTTCAAAAAAGTTAACCCTGTTTACATTGTTCATGACATGGTAGATTTTAGATTTATTTGACCAGTGCCATCACAAAGCACTTGTATTGGGCATTGGCTGTGGGCTCACATTGTTTATGGATCTGAATGTTGGGGTCAGGTTTGCAGAAAATGTGGCTTGTTGCGGGACTACAATCACAAACTGAAGACTCTGCACTGTTCAATGTGCAAGAACGGGGAAAATATGGCCAAGATGAGGCTGCCATATGCTTGCAAGCTTTTGTTCCAGGTATTGCCGTATTGCACTGCTTTGTTGGAGTTGTGGTACAATGTTTGTAATAGGCCATTAATGAACGGTTGTCCTCATGTGTGTTTGTTAATTTTTGCTAGGAGTTGCAAGCGATGAATGTTGTTCCACGACTGAAGTTAACTGAAGGATAGCTCTAGATTGCAAAGCTATAGAATGGTGGTTTGTGGAGGTCCTTGTAAAGTTGGATTGTTGCAGGCTTGGTCCATGTGACATAGGTGCTGTTATTGTCAAGTGCAAGCAATGCAATTAATTAGCATCACTACTGTCTGGTTTAGACGTAGAATTAATGCATGTATAACTGGTAATAAATAAAATGGAAACGTCAGGCGGGACCTCGGGAGAATTGATCGGCATATGTACCAATTAATTAGCACCACTTCTGTCTTACATACTGGTTTCTTGCAGGCATAATATCATGCTGATAAACATATATCATATTGGAGTTTGCACTAGCTAGCTAGTTGCACAGTAGTAGCAGTACTGTATGTATCATAGAAGGGAGATGATGGCGAGGGTGATGACCGCCTGTTGAAACAGGTGTTTGCTCTCTGCTTTCATGGGTGGCTCCAAGCCCTGCTCCTCGAACTCATCCTCACAGGTGACGGGCGCGTCGATCGTGGCGCTCATGGATGTCTTGGCGTCCGCATACCTCCTCTCCTCGATGGCTGCAATGGAGCTGTCGAGGTCGTACAGGGAGTTGTGGTACACCCCCGTGCACGCTTCCAGGCAGGACCTCCGGGGAGACCATGGCCTCTCCTTCCTGCTGAGCTCCGCCATCTTGGCCTCCATGCCCACCGCGCCTGACCTCACCAGCTTGGCTGAGATCATAGCGAGTTCGTGGAGGTCCGCCTGCCTGCTCTCGGGGTCCGACGACAGAGATGAGACGCAGAGGGTGTAGTTCACCTGTGGGTTGCCCTGGCTGCATCTCTCGCAGGTGTCGGTTACGACGTCAGTCAACTGCGACGGCCCAAACTTTGTGTTGGTGGTGGCCATGGCTGAAGCTGCAGCTGCAGCCGAGGGATTGTTCTGTTGTAGGAGGAGGATTGTTATTGTTATCAAGGAGGAGAAGAAAAATGGAACAGAGACACAGGAGCAATAGCAAGGTGGTGGTGGTGGCATCTTGTGATAGTACATTGCAATTGCATGCTAGCTACTATCATCTGCTACTTGTTGGAGTCTCGAGCTCCAGGGTCGTGGCCTTTGTTGGCTTGGATGGCCTCAAAAGTCAAGGCCACTGTTGTGAACCCCATCCCGAGCGAGGGGTCGTACGCTTGTCTCGTTGGGCGGTATTTGAACGGTGGGTCATCGTAGTGGCTGCCACTGCTTGGTGTTGTTGTCTTGTCTTCGCTGCGTGGCGTAGGGATGATGTCTGACCGGACAGAGGGGACTGTTGTCCCCTCGGTCCTTGCAGGGTCAGTGCAGCGTGCCTACTCTTGTCAGAGCGGACGCACCTGGCAGAGTCCGATCTCTCCCCATTCCTCCTAGGGGTTGGGACGGAGGAGAGGTCGTGTGAGGCTGCGTGGCGTGCGGTGAAGGCAGAGAGAAGAGGTCATGGCCGACTTCCGCTTTGGTGTTTGGCCCAGGTCCACGTAGCTTAATTGGGCCTTAGTCGCTCGGGCATATACCAGTTCATGTACCGTGGGCCGCCCGAGCGGCTGACTAATCGATATCTTGAGATACCCGAGGTATCATAACCCGACACTATATATTAACATACTTATTTATTAAATAGTGTTGAAGATACTATTAACAAATTGTGAGACCCTCATTGCACCTCATGTAATGATAGGTGAACTCACCGTGTGAGTTTATCATATGTGAATAATTGTTCTAAAAATTGTAGCAGCAAAAGCAACAACAACCAAACTGTCGGCAAGAAATTTCCTCCCATGCCGAGGGCACACGAGCAAGCTGGAAGGTCCGCTCGATGGAGCTGGAGATCCGCCTAGCTTCAGCGCAGGGATGATCGATCCTGCGCACTCCTCTCGAGACGCATCAGTCAATTTGACCCTGCAATTGATAAGAAGAGAAAAATTAATCAATAATTTAAGGCGGAACATGCCGGTGTTGCCAGACAGTCCCGAATGTGCGGCTCTGAGAGCCGATATGGAAGGAAATCGACTAAATAGCCGATTCCAGCATACTCATAAGAATAAATCAGTTAAAGCTTATGGGGTTGTGTAAGAAAAATCGGTTATCATTCAGGATGAATATCGTTATTTAGACAAATATTAGTCAATGGCAATAAGATGTCAACAATAAGTAGTTTATGCTAAGCCAATGACTGTAAGTAACCGAATCTTTTTTATATAAAAGAAACAGCTCATCATCATTTAACAATTTAATAAAGATAAATCTAATAAACATATTAGATCTCATCTATCGCTATGATTAGTGGGCCATGAGGCGGAATCATGCAGGCCGTAGAAACAACAATAGATTCGACGACCCTAACTTATTACTAATATCAGTGGGGCATGAGGCAGAATCATGCAGGCCATAATACAATAATAAGATCATGGGGCTAACACATCTCTCAACCTATCTTTACTTCAACGGTCTCGTAACGTGAACTGCATAGATAAAAGCACTCGATATCAGCTAAAACAGCCGATTCAGGCATAACGCACAGTTAAGGTCATGCCATATCAGAAACAAATCTACCAAATAACGATCCCCACTCCACGGTGCTAACAGTGGGATGTGAGGCAGAATTACACAGACCGTGATAACGGGCCATGAAATGGTTTTTGTTAGCCAACAGATCTATTAAAGACAAAACATGCCTTAACCGCACACTATGCACGATCAAGATTGACATAAAACGGCCGATAAAACATAACTCAACGTTTAAGATGCATATTAGATTAGTTTAGATTATGAAACGATGGGTTAAACAGGATGTAAGGCCGATCTAAATCAATCCCAATCGGGCGAAGTGATATTGCTCTAATTAAATAAATAATGGAAGCAATAAGCAATATCGGTAACTTAATGAATCTATCCGAAGGAGCGTCACCATTAGATAGAGCCGATAACTTGACCTTAATCTAGTTCGAGCAGTGGAGGTCGACCGGATCGATGCAGCTTTACTTGAACTAGACAAGAGTCGATAACTAGCTTATACCAGAGTCGTAGTGAAAGTCGACCGGATCGATGCAGCCGTACGAATAGAAGTATAAGCCATGATGGTACTTATAGACAAGCAGTGGAGGTTGACCAGATCGATGCAGCCGTACTTGCTAAAGAACTCGTCGAGATCTACTCTACTCCTACTCCTAAGGGGTGGCCGGAGCCGAAAAAAATAAGTAACTTGTATTTGATTGATTGTGTGTCCTTTTACAATAGCCGGGGTACAATATTTATACCCGGGACCTACGCATGACTCCTACCTAAGCACGACTCATCACAATTTTTGGCCTAAGAGAAAATATTATGAATTTAGGATAACTTGGACCCTAATCTTTCCCTTTTTGCAGAGTCAAACATGTTTTGTTTCGGCACCGATCATAGCCTTTGTCGTTATCTACTGGCGCTATCTGAAGAAAGCTGATTCCAGTGTTGCATTTGAATCAGCTGATACCCACCTGCATGCAATTGATCCCTTGATGACATGATCTTGGGAGCTTTTCGACTCCCTGCGATTCTTTTTCCGAATTTTGGTCTAAACACATGCCCCCTAATTTTGCGATAAAAGTAATTTTATTCCAAAATTATCACGTCTGCACCCCGATAGGTCCGTAGTCATGGGTAGAGAATCTTAATCCGGGGTCTACTGTTTGTTACCGCCTATGTCAGCTCATGAGCCCATGCTTCAAAACTTTTACAAGAGCATTATTGCTTTACGGGGGCTTGGATCCATCCTTCCAGGCCGACTATAAGATGTCTATCTGATTCTAGCGAGAGCAATTCAACATTTCAGTCATGTCTCTCTTCTATCTGCTCCCTAGAGTGTCTCTGACCCTGCCTGACCCTTCATGGTCTATCTTTCTGCCATGAAGATCTTGAGCGATTAGAAGAATTCTTGTGCATAGGGTGATTGTGTCACTCATCTTAGCACCTTGTCGAGCAAGAGGATCAGCTACTGCGGTTAGAAGAATTATTGTGATATCACCTGAGTCTTCTCTCCATGCTCGTAGAGCTGTTCTAGTGTTTGCAAGGGCTAAAATGTGTGGACACTTTCCCCTTGTTTGCTCCATCCAATGCCCATCGGGAAAGCCACATGCTTCTTTCCCATAGTTTCCCAGTCACCGAGAAATCAGCTGGGCATCTGTTAGGCAGGCGGCGTTTCCCCTTCTCTGGTATAATTTTATCAACGGGCCGATGTGACTCGGTTTATGATGACCTTCGATCCTGTGGGGATTCAAACTCCCTTCAATCCAAAGAAGTCTTGGTGGGCTGATTGCTGGTCAATGTAAATCTTTCGTGTCCATCCCACGATATTTTGTAATTTGGGGAAGCAATAAGTCCGAATCTGTTATCTCTTCGTTATCCATCCCCTGAATTTTTGGAGTGTCGATCCGTTTCCATATCTGACTTTAATTTCACACCCCCGGCAAAATCCATTTTCTCGCCTTCCCAGGCTATATATATGGGCCACGGTTGTGGATCGAAAAACAACTCGCTTCGTCTCAAACCTTTTGCATCTTTAGTGTAGTTCCTGCTTTTCCGTAGGTTTGAGATCATAGAGAACAGCAAGAGGTCTGCTGAGGAGGCCCTCAATGGATCCGCGTCATCACGCCAGCGCCTTCATCACTAGGAGGGTGCAACTCGTGATGCTCTCACTACTTCGGGGCATAGGGCTGGCTCTGTTTAGCCTTCGAGGTTCTCTTCGTTAACAGCTCGCCACTAGCTTCCTTGCTATCCGAGGAGGCAGGTCGATAATGATGACCTGCTCGCCTCCATCGATAGGCACGGTCAGAATCTTGCCAACTGTCTTTCCCTTCCAGAATCAGCTCTGGCTATGGTCCAATGCCGATCGCCTCCCGAGGTTGATTCGGTGGAGGTTGGCCAAAGCCGAGGCCAGAATCGCGGGTGAGACATCTATCATAACTTTTGCTTTTCCTCAATTTCATCTTCAAGATTCTGATCATTTGAATCCTTGAATCTTTTAGATCTAACTGCTCAGTTGGAAAGCCTTCGATCAGCTGTGGAGCACGCGGCGGGATTTGTCAATGCCAGGGGCGCCATTCCAGTGGTTCGCTTGCATGACATCCCGAACCGTGTCAGGGAGGTTGCTCTTCATGGCGTTCGTCATGGTGCTGCCATGGCGTTGGTTGCTGCACAAGCCCGCTCTAGCCACAATCTTCGGCTTCTTCCCCACGGTTTTCCAAACGTGGCGCACCCTGGGGATCGTGAGCGCCTGGTTGAGGATTTCTTCAGCGCCGCCAACTCTGTAGCTTTCAACACCCTGGCCGATGATATAGTAAGCAGAGTATTTTCCAGCCCGTAGCTTGTAATAGGTGATAGTTAGCAAACAATTTCCTCATTTTGAAGGATCTTCTTTTGCTTCATACTTATTGCATCACTTTGTCCGTGTTTGCTTTGCTTCTATAGGCGATACACATCGTACCAACTTCTACCCTTCTAGGTTTATTTTTGCACTAGAGGCGATACCTTTCTAATATCGGCTATTAGAGCTGACGATCGAACAAATCGGTTATCAAGTATTAATCCAAACGCTAGGGTGATATTTCTTTAGATATTTCCTATTGATTGCTCTGCTAAATTCTTCCTCTCCTCTTAACGTTTTCAAAATATAAGCATTACCAGGCGCACAACGTTTGATCCGATAAGGTCCTTCCCAATTAGGTGATCATTTGCCGAACTTACTGTCCTTTGACCCGATTGGCAATTTCACTTTCCAGACCAAATCTTTCTTCAGAAAATTGTTTAATCTTAACATTTTTATTGTAATATTTTGCAATCCTTGGTTTATTGGCTTCAATATTTTCAAGAGCATGCAGCCGAAGGCAAGTCAAGTCCTCTAAGTTATCTATCATAAGATTCTTGTAGACTTTGGCTGACAAATCATTTTGTAATGTAACACGCCTCGATCCAATCTGAACTTCCCAAGGAAGAACTACATTATGGCCATACACAAGTTCATAAGGCGATGTTTTAATTGATACATGACAGGCCATCCTATATGCCTATAGTGCCTCATTAAGCATTGAATGCCACTTCCTTGGTTGTTCTTCAATTTTTTTCTTGATCAGCTTAATCATAATCTGATTGGACGCCTCTACCTGGCCATTAGCCTAAGCATAGTAAGGAGAAGAATTTAGTAGCTTGATTCCCATACTGACAGCAAAATCTCCGAACTCCTCTGATATGAACATTGTCCCCTGTTCGGTAGTTATAGTTTGAGGAATCCCACAATGATACACAATGTGCTCCTTGACAAAATCAATCATGTTCTTTGAGATTACCGTCTTCAAAGAAATTGCCTCAACCCAATTAGTGAAGTAATCTGTTGCTACCAATATGAACTTATGTCTTTTGCTTGAGGGCGGAAAAATCTAGCCAATTAAATCAATTCCCCAACCTCGAAACGGCCATGGCTTGATTATTGGATTCATGGCCGACACAGGCGATTTCTAGATATTACCAAAACGTTGACAATCCTGGCACCCCTTATAATATTCAAAATAGCCTTCCAATATTGTTGGCCAGAAATATCCAGTTCTTTGAATAATCCACTTCATCTTATAAGCTGATTGATGAGCTCCACATATCCCTTCATGCACCTTGCCCATCAACACCTTAGCATCCTCTCAATTTAGGCATTTGAGTAATACTCCATCGACTGTTTTGTAATACAGCTGATCATTTAGTAAAACATATTTAGTCGATTTATACCTTAGCTTTCTGATAACTTTCCGTGATGGATTTCTAAGGTAGTCGGCTATTTCGACTCTCCAATCATCATTCGAGGCTTCACTACTCAAGACTTCTCAAAATACTCGATATCCTGACACACTTTGAGCTAGACGATTAGCCTTTTGGTTTTGTGCTCTCGGAATATGTTGGAAAGAGACATGAAGAAATTCTTTGAGCAACTTTTGGCACTCATTATAATATTCTTTCAAAGTATCTTCTTTGCACTCATATAGGCCGATAAATTGATTAATAATTAACTGTGAATCTCTAAATACTTCAATTGCTTCGGCCTTTACTTCGTGAAGAAGTTGAAATCCCTTAAGAATAGCTTCATACTCCGCTTGGTTGTTGGTAATCATTGGTTCAGTTGGAAGAGCAAACTCAAAACTTGCCCCCCGAGGTAAAATAATAACAATACCAATGCCACCACCTTGCTTGCATGATGATGCATAAAAGAATAACGTCCAAGGCATCGGCTCTACATAACCAATGCTTGGCTTATGATGCTGGGTGACAAAATCGGTCATTATTTGTCCTTTGACTGCTTTAGCCGATTCGTACTTCAAGTCAAATTCCGATAACGCAAGAATCCACTTTTCCACTCTCCCATTCAGTATTGGCATTGATAACATGTGCTTAATCACATCAGCCTTGGAAACAACCGTACACTCGGCCGATAATAAGTAGTGTCGCAACTTAGTGCAAGAGAAATATAAGCACACGCATAACTTTTCGGTGGGAGAATATCTTGTCTCTAGATCCAGTAGTCTTCTACTCAGATAGAAAACAACTCTCTCTTTTTCTTTAAATTCTTACATCAAGGCCGATCCAATTGACTTGTCATCAGCCGATATGTACAATTTAAAAGGCTTACCTTGCTGAGGAGGGACCAGCACAGGTGGACATTTCATATATTCTTTTATCTCTTCAAACGCCTTTTGTTGTATGTCACCCCACTTAAATTCTTGATCATTTTTCAACTTCAACAAGGGAGAAAATGGCAGAACCCTTTTCGACAAATTTGAAATGAATCTCCTGATGAAATTAATCTAACCAAGTAAAGATTGTAACTCTGTTTTAGTAGTCAGGAGAACTGCCTCATCAATTGCTTTTATGCTTTTTGACCAACTTCAATTCCTCTCTCATGGACCATAAAACCCAAGAATTGTCCAGCTGACACTCCAAAAGCACACTTATTAGGATTCATCTTTAGACCATGTTTTCTTGTGCATTCCAGAGTCTCCCGCAAATCAGCTAGATGATGTTTGTACCCTTTGGATTTTATCATCACATCATCGACGTAGATTTCAACAATCCTACCGATCAACTTATGAAAAATGTAATTT
This sequence comes from Miscanthus lutarioriparius, assembly GCA_904845875.1. Taxonomy (NCBI): domain Eukaryota; kingdom Viridiplantae; phylum Streptophyta; class Magnoliopsida; order Poales; family Poaceae; genus Miscanthus; species Miscanthus lutarioriparius. The sequence goes on along the minus strand of CAJGYO010000644.1, from coordinate 41,282 downwards.
ATCGCCCTTTAATAAGTTGCACCGGCATTCTTTAGACCAAAGGTCATCACAACCCACTCGAATAAACTGATTGCGCTGGGGCACCTAAAAGCGGTCTTTGCTGTGTCTTCCTCAGCTATGAAAATTTGGTTATACCCTGCATTGCCGTCCATGAAGCTAATAACCTTGTGCTCGACTGCTGCATCTACTAACATATCAGTTATCGGCATCGGATAACCATCCATAGGCATGGCTTTGTTTAGATCCCTGAAATCAATGCAAACTCTTAATTTTTCATTCTTCTTATACATAGGGACAACATTCGATATCCACTCTACATATCGGCATGGTCGGATAAACTTTGCTTCCAGTAACCTTTCAGTCTCCTTTTTGATATCATCAAGCACGTTCGGGTTGGATCTCCTTGGAGCATGTTTAAACGGTCGATATCCAAGTTTGCTTGGCAACCAATGTTCGCCAATTGACCGGTCTAGACCAAACATTTCATAGTACTCCCAAGCAAAACAGTCTTTAAATTCCTTTAACAAATCAACTAACTCTCGTTTATACTTAGGGTCCAACTTGGCACTTACATATGTCGCCCTAGGTCTATCTCCAGAACCAATATCTACTTATTCTAATTCATCGGCCGACATGAAACCATGTCCTAGTTTGCCATCTGTACCATCTATTGGATTATCCATTAAGACAAATTTTCAAAGCCGACTGCTTGGATCGGCTGTTGGCTTTCATCGTTGATTCTAATGAAGCCTCCTTCCCATAACTTGCCATAAAAGCATTCGAAGTCTCCTAGCTCCCAAAAGACTGGATCGGCTGTTGCGATACTTATAGACTCATCAGCATGAACCAGTTCGACATCATCTCCATACCATTGAATCAAACACCGATGCATGGTCGATGGTACATAATAGTTCGTATGAATCCAATCACGACTAAGAAGTAAACTGTATGACCCTTTACCATTGATGACGAAGAACGTGGTGAACAGAGTCTTACTCCCGATTGTCAGTTCGACATTCATTGCCCCCTAGGTCTTAGACGCATTACCTCCAAAGTCCTTAAGCATCATGTCAGTCTCAATCAGATCTTCTGGTCCCTTGCCAAGTTTATGAAAAGTGGTGTAAGGCATGAGATTAACAGAGGCACCTTCGTCCACCAACATCTTGTTCATCGGCTTCCCATCAACCAAACCTTTTACATATAAAGCCTTTAGGTGCCGATGCTTGACTGGTTTATCAAATATTGTTTATTGTATAATCGTTAACTTAGTCACTATCTCCTCATACTCTGATTCATCGAAATCTGAATAAACTTCTTGATCTGCTGGAGCTCTAAACTCTGATGGCAATAGAAAAGCCATTTGAATATTAGTCGATGGTTGCTTTCTATCGGTTGTTTGCTTAGCACGCCATACTTGAGGTTTACCGGATGCCTGAGCCTGTTCCAACTCTTTATTCCTTAGACGTTGCACCCTTCTCTTCTGGCTTCTTGTCAAACCTCCCAGACACCATTAGCCTTCCTGCCAAATATATTCTCTCTCGTTGCCTTCTTCTTCATAATCAGCCCAGTCTTGATCAACAACTCTTTTTCCCAGTCGATTATGAACACTTCCATTTTTAAGCGTCGATCCATGTTATTATGGTGATATGCATCTTGAGCATGGATAGACCGGCGGCTGGCTTGAGATTGCCTAAACTCCCAATACTGATCGCTGCACTCTGGACAGTTCCTCCTGGTAGGTAACTTCAAACCTTCGTTCCAGCAATGTCTGAAGAAAGGACAATTCCAATGCAATTCAGCTTGCTTTCTTTCGTACCTCTCTTTTTCCTGTTGACTCTGGTATTCTTAGTTTTCCAACTAACGCTGACAATCCTTTTCCTTCTACCGCTGCCATTTATTCAACAGAATTTGAGATGTAACTCGCGGCTTTGTCGCCCCTTCTTTTGACGTTTCTCTCTGCTCATATCGGCTCTTTTGCTTGTCGCGACGTCTTTTAAATCCCCTGTATTCGTCGACCGATATTTGCCTCTTAGGATCGACTGTTCTAACTTTTCTTGATTTGGTTGATGTTAGGACCTTAGTCTTTCCTTTGAGTAGCCTAGCATCAACTATGTTTTGATCTCTAGGGAAAGGATTATCATCAACTTTTATTTTTCGAGGCGTATCAAATTTGAGCCTTCCCTACTGGATATCCCTCTGTATATGCTACCGAAAAATTCTGCATTCATTAGTGGAATGAGAAGTAGCGTTATGGAACTTGCAGAACTTTTTATTCTTGAACTGATCAGGGGGCAACAAAATATGATTATCGGGCAACTTGATCTGTCCCTTTTCAAACAAGAAATCGAAGAGCTTGTCTGATTTTATGACATTAAAGTCATAGCTCTCCTCGACTCCTCTTCCCCAAGGATTTGACATCATTACTGTGTTTTTGCCCCAATTCCATTCAGCCGCAGCAACCTCTTCTTCTTCATCTTTATAGCCGTCATCGACTGAGTATGGATTATAAGCTTCGGCCACTGTGGTACTCTTCTAGAATCGGGTATCTCTGCGTATACTTTGGAATTAGCTATTGAGCGCTGCCACTCGTTGAGCCAATTGACCCAAGTTGTCAAATTCTTGTCCCAACAGTTTTTCTTTCCACATTGGCAGCATTTCTTGAACGGCTAAAGCAGCTAGCTGATCATCAGCCAAGTTTAATGAGAAGCATAAGTTCCTAGTCTCTCGAAACCTCTGAAGAAACTTAGTGTCCGATTCATTAGTCTTCTGTCTTATAGTTGTCAGATTGGTAATCTTCTTTTCTCCAGTCCCAGTATAAAAATATATATGAAATTTCTTTTCTAGATCAGCCCAATTGGCAATGGAGTTGACCGGTAGTGATGAAAACCAAGTGAAGGCTGGCCCTGATAGGGACAAGGAGAAGAAATGAACTCGATGGGCCTCCTCAACTGATGCCTCACACAATTGTGTAAGATACCGACTGATATGTTTTATTGTGCTTATACTGTCTTGGTCAGTGAACTTAGCAAACTCTGAAAGCCTATAATTTGCAGAAAGAGCGACCAAATCATACCATTCTGGATATGGGCGTTTGTACGAAAATGTCAACCCTTTTGGCTTCAGACCGAAGTAATTCTTCATCATCTCGGTCACCTTTAGCAACAACTCGTCAGTATGTGAATTTGGATTTCTCTACACCTGCTGACCCATCTGTGGATTGAAATCCCGTGTGCCTTGATATCCTGGATTTAAAATCATGTAAAGGGTGTTATAATCTGTGCCATAATGATACCCTTAAGGAATCTCTATCTGCTGGGTCTTTTGCTGGTTTGCTGCTTGAAGTATCTGATTATAGACATGAGGATCTATATCTCTATGGATCCTTTGAACTGATGGTGCTATTTTTTTGAGTCGACGACGATATGTGGCCCGATGTGCCAAAATTAATCACCTGGTTCTGACCTTGCTCCACCGGCTGTTGCACATGCTACACTGACGATCCAGGATTATACTGCATCTGATTCGTAGTAATACCTTGAGCTTGTTCAGATGAACTCTAAACTGCCTGGACATCATCATTACCAGCTGGTGCTACTTCTTGATGGCTGGTACCGACTTGATTAGTCCCTTGGGTCGATGAATGTGGAATGTTGTAATAAGTCGGCCCAACCTGACCAACTGGAAACCCATGAAACACCTCTTTCATGGCGTTGTGGAATGTGTCTAAAAAAGCTTCATTATGGTTTGATATGGCATCACGAACAGATTTGTCTACAGCTTTCATGAAGAAACACCTGTCTTCAGCTTCAACTGCATCTGTCTGCCCGTGCAATATAACTCTTGGCAGTGGATATTTATGAACAATTGTATTGTCACGTGTTTTGGTGTAGGACAACAAACACTTGTTCTGAAATTCTTCTATAGCTTTGCCGATGACATCTTTACCTCTATCAGGTAGATCTTCATAATGTACCATAAGGATATCGTTATTGTCGTGAACCGCCATACGATTGTGGTGTCCCACCGGACGTGCCAAGAACGTGTGTCGGCATAAAATTTCATCCCGTGCCGAGGGCACACGAGCAAGCCGGAAGGGTCCGCTCGATGGAGCTGGAGATCCGTCTAGCTTCAACGCAGGGATGGTCGATCCTGCGCACTCCTCCCGAGACATGCCAGTCAATTTGACCCTGCAATTGATAAGGAGAGAAAAGCTAATCAATAATTTAAGACGGAACATACCGGTGTTGTCAGACAGTCCTGAATGTGTGGCTCTGAGAGCCGATATGGAAGGAAATTGACTAAATAGTCGATTCCAGCATACTCATAAGAATAAATCAGTTAAAGCTCATGGGGTTGTGTAAGAAAAATCGGTTATCATTCAGGATGAATATCGTTATTTAGACAAATATTAGTCAATGACAATAAGATATCAACAATAATTAGTTTATGCTAAGCCAATGACTGCAAGTAACCGAATCCCTTTTATATAAAAAAGCTCATCATTATTTAACCATTTAATAAAGATAAATCTAATGAACATATTAGATCTCATCTATCGCTATGACCAATGGGGCATGAGGCAGAATCATGCAGGCCGTAGAAACAACAATAGATTCGACGACCCTAACTTATTACTAATATCAGTGGGGCATGAGACAGAATCATGCAGACCGTAATACAATAATAAGATCATGGGCCTAACACATCTTTTAACCTATCTTTACTTCAACGGTCTCGTAACGTGAACTGTATATATGAAAGCACTCGATATCGACTAAAACACCCGATTCAGGCATAGCGCACAGTTAAGGTCACGCCCTATCAGAAACAAATCTACCAAATAACGATCCCTACTCCACGGTGCTAACAGTGGGGTATGAGGCAGAATTACACAGGCCATGATAACGGGCCATGAAACGGTTTTCGTTAGCCAACAGATTCATTCAAGACAAAATATGCCTTAACCGCATACTATGCACGATCAAGATTGACATAAAACGGTCGATAAAACATAACTCATCGTTTAAGATGCAGATTAGATCAGTTTAGATTAATAAACGATGGGTTAAACAGGATGTAAGGCCGATCTAGATCAATCCCAACCGGGCGAAGTGATATTGCTATAATTAAATAAATAATGGAAGCAATAAGCAATATCGGTAGCTTAATAAATCTATCCGAAGGAACACTACCCTTAGATAGAGCCGATAACTTAACCTTAATCTAGTTCGAGCAGTGGAGGTCGACCAGATCGATGCAGCCTTACTTGAACTAGACAAAAGTCGATAACTAGCTTATACCGGAGTCGCAGTGGAGGTCGACCGGATCAATGCAGCCGTACGAACAGAAGTATAAGCCATGACGGTACTTACAGACAAGCAGTGGAGGTCGACCGGATCGATGCAACCGTACTTGCTGAAGAACTCGCCGAGATCTACTTTACTCCTACTCCTAAGGGGTGGCCTTAGGCCTCGTTCGGCTTGCTGAAATTTGGCTGAAAGTGGCTGAAAAACACTGTTTTGGCTGAAATGTTGTGAGAGAGAAACACTGTTCCGGCTGAAAAAGAAGCCGAACAAGCCGGATATAAGGTAAGCCGAACGGGGCCTAACTTGTATTTGATTAATTGTGTGTCCTTTTACAATAGCCGGGGTCCAATATTTATACCCGGGACCTACGCATGACTCCTAACTAAACACGACTCATCACAATTTTTGGCCTAAGAGAAAATATTCTGAATTTAAGATAACTTTGACCATAATCTTTCCCTTTTTGGGAAGTCCAACATGTTTTGTTCCGGCGCCGATCATAGCCTTTGTCGTTATTTGCTGACGCTATCTGAATAAAGCCGATTCCAGTGTTGCATTCGAATCAGCTGATACCCACCTGCATGCAATTGATCCCTTGATGACATGGTCTTGGGAACTTTTCGAGTCTCTGCGATTGTTCTTCCAAATTTTAGTGTAAACACAAACACTCACATAAGAAACTATGATGTGTCTAACTTGGGACATGTTAAGTAACCTGTAGACACATTCTAAACATGACCTTAATATTTTGTTCAACTACACTAGTTATCTCGTCTCAATCAGAAAAAAGATTGAATAATTTGTAGATGGTAACCAATAGACAGAGAGTTTTCTATCAATGCCATATGATGGCCAAGACCTCTTTATTCGGTCACGTTATCCTACCACTGTTACAAAAAAGGTTCTAGAGACGACTAGAACGAGCTTATAGGATCCGCACGTCTCTACTTATGTATTCGTAGGAATCGTTGTATACACATGCTCGCCTAGTCTAAGTCATGTCACAAACGTGCATGAGCTCAGGTTTGGCTGATGACGCCAGTGAATACTCCATCCGTCTCTATTTAAATATAACCGTGGATGCATGTCAGTCAAACTTTATCTAGTTTTGACTAAGTTTATAGAAAATATTAACAACATTAATATGTCTAAATAAATTTATTATAAAAACATATTCAACAATCCGTCTAATAATACTAATTGTGCACTATAAATTTTAATATTTTTTTTACATATTTAGTGGAAGTTAAGTATGTTTAACTTCTCAAAAAACGATAACAATGGATCGAAGGATCCAAGAAAAAGAGTGAGAATAAGAAATGACTGTGAAACTGATAAGAGCGAGTGGAGACAGGTGAGAAATTTTTTAGATAATAAAATATAGTTTCTTTTGAATTTCAGGGGGAGTTCCCCACCTGTATTATATTATATTGGCCTTCAAGCGGCCCGCCAGGAAGTTTACAAGGACTTACATCATTTTGATTTTAGTTACAGAAGCCACCGCAAGCACATCCCTAATTGTGTAGTGCTTCGTGCAAAATCGAACACCATTTAAATGAAACACAATTTCAAAACACAAAGAAATACTTAGTGTGTATATATATATATATATATATATATATATATATATATATATATATATATATATATATATATATATATATATACTGTTCGTTTAGGCTTATACGATCGTGGATTATAAGCTGTAACAATATTTTTCTCTCACATCAAATCAGTCAGCAGTACTTCACGAAACGAACATGCTGATAGATATAGACCGATATATCATTTGTCAAGTACGGAGTAGAAAGCAATAAAAAGACACGGAAACTTTGTGCACTTTAGAACAGGGAACTGAAGACTTGTCTGCAGAAAAACCGATCCTGTCCAGCCTCAGCCTCCTGAGCCTGCACGCCTCGTCCGTAGTCACTATCATCCCATCCGATGTTGATGTTCTCCGCCGCACGCTGCCTCGTCCCTAGTCTGTACCCCCACCCGCACGCGCCCACCGCGGTCTCAGCCAAGCCGCGCCGCTCGAGCCGAGGCTCCCACCGCGAACGCTCGTGGGACGACGATGACGGCGGCGGCTCAGATTCCGACGTCGACGACGGCTTCTTCGGCCAAAAGCAGGACGAGGAGGCGCCAACGCCCTCCCCCGGACGTCCCGCCTCGCCAGCGCCCCAGCTGCGGGGGTCCGACGTGCTGCGCGCGCTGCAGAGGGCCGCCGCGGCCAAGGAGGCCGCCAGGAACAAGAAGAAAGACATGAAGAAGCCGGCGGCGCGCCAGCGGCAGGGGAAGGAGAAGCCGGCGGGTGGCGACGTGGAAGTCCGGGAGGTGAGGCCTGTGGTGATAAGGCCCGAGTGGGCGGCGAGGATCCGGGAGCTGGAGCTCAGGGTGCAGCAGCTCGCCGTCGACAAGTAGCCAGTACTCAGTACTCAGTAGAAGGAAATGAAGGTAACCACACAACCAGTGGCCAGTGAGCAGGGGTTGCTCTGCTTTTCTCATCGTGTTGCTCTCTCAGATTCTTTCACTGTCTGCCTGTCTGTCTCAAAGATAGATTCTTCCAATTCCAAGAACCAAATGATCAGATAGACAATTCTGCTGCCCACATTATGTTAGCACTTGCGTTCCAGGCTCCCTTACTGCCAACTGATCTGCAGAAGCACTCCAAAGTCCAAACTGATGTTGGCAAGGCAATGAAGCTGACATTCCATGACCTCGAAGGCACTCCTCAGATCAGATTGCAAGACCAGAGATCCGCCTATTCTACGAGCAATGTGATCGAGTATATGCTAGCATCCAGGTCTCTCTGCTGAATCCTGATGAGATAAGAATTCTCAGGGGATTGTTGTTTTCTTTTTCCTCTGTTTATCTCCTACTGATGTCTAACTGCAACTTTCACCGGTTGCATTCAATGGATCAATAGCTGTGTAGTAGTTCTTGTCAGATTTATCAATATATACAGTGAGAATCAGTGATGGTCAGATCAACAAAAAATTGTGACATTGCAAATAAAGGTAATTAGGTTTTTTGAAAATGCTTTCCATGGTGAATCTATTAACATCTATTTTTAATTGTGAACCTATGTATTTGTTTATGTATTGATTCTCGAAGTGAAAAAAAAAGTTTGACATTCCAAATTCTAAAACTGCATGTATTTTGGATCAGACTAGTTTGTAAACATACACAAATTTATAGTTATATTATCCACTTAGGAAATCTAGATAAATGGTGGGTTCTACAGCTTCTGTAGCTGTCTTACATTATTCTAATTATGCAAATTTCTGTGGAACAACATCATATTTCTTATTTCTTAAACATTAGATGGCTTTCTTTTTGTATTGTGAGCATCCTCGCTACTTGGGCCTGCAATGGATCTTCAGAGCTGATTTTGCCAATCTACTCTCAGAAACTGAAGCACATGGTAGGGATAGCTTATCTGTATTGTTTTTTTTTTTGCTTGGCTTTAATTGAGGCCTTGTTTTCTAAACCTGCCATTTGTCATGATGTACTTTTGTTCTGAGACTTGTCTAATCTAACCTTTTAAACTCCGGTTATCTATATGCCCATGAGTAACAGGGGTGAAAGATAACGCCATGGATATTCCCACTGAAAAGTACTCCCATAACATTGCAATTTATTAGGTTTATAAACACATTACAAGAAAACTTGGTGGTGTTGAATCCGTAAACAATTTTGTTGACATGTGAATTCTCCAGGTTCTTGATAGATGCATGCTCGAGCTAGTGGACCACGAGTGTTATTGACCAGGCAACCTACTGAAGGGCGAAGTCGTGATGGAGGTTTTGCAACACTAAAATATTCTGCAATTATATGACTTTGCCCCTGTACCCTTTCTTGTTGATTATCTTGTTGCCCTTGCTTAATATTTTCTTTTTTTATAGGTCTTCGTCATGGTGAAATGGAGCGTGACTGTTTGATTGCATATGGTGCTAGCATGCTCATCTTTGAACGTCTATTGCTATCCAGTGATCCATATCAAGTCCAGGTGATTTTCGAAGTAGTTTATTTCCTTTTGGAAGAAGCTGGAATTGTTCAAGGGGCATAATTGCTCATGATGTTGTATTAGGATTAGTATGATTATGAAACCTAACACAATATCAGGTGGCTAAGCATTTAAGGCTCTATCCAGGAAAATAAATTTGATGTATTAGATGTTAATCCGTTAATGGACGAGCATTTCAAAAAAGTTAACCCTGTTTACATTGTTCATGACATGGTAGATTTTAGATTTATTTGACCAGTGCCATCACAAAGCACTTGTATTGGGCATTGGCTGTGGGCTCACATTGTTTATGGATCTGAATGTTGGGGGCAGGTTTGCAGAAAATGTGGCTTGTTGCGGGACTACAATCACAAACTGAAGACTCTGCACTGTTCAATGTGCAAGAACGGGGAAAATATGGCCAAGATGAGGCTGCCATATGCTTGCAAGCTTTTGTTCCAGGTATTGCCGTATTGCACTGCTTTGTTGGAGTTGTGGTGCAATGTTTGTAATAGGCCATTAATGAACGGTTGTCCTCATGTGTGTTTGTTAATTTTTGCTAGGAGTTGCAAGCGATGAATGTTGTTCCACGACTGAAGTTAACTGAAGGATAGCTCTAGATTGCAAAGCTATAGAATGGTGGTTTGTGGAGGTCCTTGTAAAGTTGGATTGTTGCAGGCTTGGTCCATGTGACATAGGTGCTGTTATTGTCAAGAGCAAGCAATGCAATTAATTAGCATCACTACTGTCTGGTTTAGACGTAGAATTAATGCATGTATAACTGGTAATAAATAAAATGGAAACGTCAGGCGGGACCTCGGGAGAATTGATCGGCATATGTACCAATTAATTAGCACCACTTCTGTCTTACATACTGGTTTCTTGCAGGCATAATATCATGCTGATAAACATATATCATATTGGAGTTTGCACTAGCTAGCTAGTTGCACAGTAGTAGCAGTACTGTATGTATCATAGAAGGAGATGATGGCGAGGGTGATGACCGCCTGTTGAAACAGGTGTTTGCTCTCTGCTTTCATGGGTGGCTCCAAGCCCTGCTCCTCGAACTCATCCTCACAGGTGACGGGCGCGTCGATCGTGGCGCTCATGGATGTCTTGGCGTCCGCATACCTCCTCTCCTCGATGGCTGCAATGGAGCTGTCGAGGTCGTACAGGGAGTTGTGGTACACCCCCGTGCACGCTTCCAGGCAGGACCTCCGGGGAGACCATGGCCTCTCCTTCCTGCTGAGCTCCGCCATCTTGGCCTCCATGCCCACCGCGCCTGACCTCACCAGCTTGGCTGAGATCATGGCGAGTTCGTGGAGGTCCGCCTGCCTGCTCTCGGGGTCCGACGACAGAGATGAGACGCAGAGGGTGTAGTTCACCTGTGGGTTGCCCTGGCTGCATCTCTCGCAGGTGTCGGTTACGACGTCAGTCAACTGCGACGGCCCAAACTTTGTGTTGGTGGTGGCCATGGCTGAAGCTGCAGCTGCAGCCGAGGGATTGTTCTGTTGTAGGAGGAGGATTGTTATTGTTATCAAGGAGGAGAAGAAAAATGGAACAGAGACACAGGAGCAATAGCAAGGTGGTGGTGGTGGCATCTTGTGATAGTACATTGCAATTGCATGCTAGCTACTATCATCTGCTACTTGTTGGAGTCCCGTGCATATATAACTTTGGTGGACAGCAAACAAGTATTTTTTTTTTAAATAATGTAGGGAGGTTCGAATTTTGTGACGTGTGACAAGTGAGCCGGCCTGGTGTGGTGATAGCGAAAGAAAACGGGATCCTTCCTTATTGGCATTTGCCTTGTTGGTTTGGATAAGTATGGTTTCGTTCAACTTGACAAATATATTTCATTCCAAATTATAAGAGGTATCTAAAAAGCCAAAACATCTTATAATTTAAATGAAATAGAGGGAGTAGTATATATAATATATGTATTACGTCGTTAAGCAAATTAAGCTGCCAAAGCAGAGTAATGATTGCATTTGCACGAATACTAATGGATCGGCAAATTAATTTGAAGAGGACCCGACCGAAGAAAACAGTAGGGTCATGTGTCTGGTGCTTTGTCCCTAGCTTAGCTCCGATCCCAGCCAAGGTCGATCGCTCAAGCGTGCAAGCATCCTGTTGGATCGTTTGTTGCTCAAGGTCGTTGCAATTTTCTCCTTGCGAATCTCCCTCGATAGGATTGCATTTGCATGCAACTGAATAAATGCAGAGTTTGTTGTGCAACCACGGTAGTAGGATCAATTAGAGCTAGGTCACTTGCGGTGGAACACACATCCATGTGGGTTCAATATTGATTTGTTTTAATGGATTATCTTTAATTATTCTTTCAGTAAAAGACAACATGTTTTGTTTTATTTGGTTTTAATTTCTTTACTTGGTATCACAAAAAAAAACATTGATAAATAGGATATTCAAATTATCCAGAATTGTACGTATCTACGGTAGACAAGATATTTCAGTTAAAACTGAAACAAAAATTACACATGATTCAGAAACAAAAAAGAATATGACAATTTCAAACTCTGTGGACTGTGGGCAGTCAACAGTTCGAATGAAAATTGAAAGTTCATTAGGGTCGCAGAGTTTTCTTCTTCTTCTTTTGAAACGTTAGGGTGGCAGAGTTGAGTGTAAGTTCTAGCGTCTGTAATGTGTGTTTCACAAAAAAAAGTGATAATGCTGGCACACGTGCGTCCGTCCGGGCGTGTTCTATTCGGACAGCTCGTTCCCTGGCCTGCCCAACGATGGGGCCCAACAGGCCTTCTCCGCTCCACCTTCAGTACGACGCGGTTTCTTCAAAAAAATAAAAAAATTACAGTGACATTTTCTTTCCCCACTGCCTCACGCATGCGACCGCGGGCGCATCCACCGCGCCGTCCGCCCGCCGCTGGCCTTCTCCAACGCGGCGGCCTTTCGTCCAGACGCCACGCGCCCACTCCGCCTCGCAGCTGCCGCGTGCCCATCCCGCACCGCTCACTCATCCAACGCCCATTGCGCAAGGCTCGCTCGCTCCGCACCGTCGCGCGCCGCCCTACCGATCAATCAAAGCCAGTCTGCTAGCGATGGTGGTGGTGGTGGTGCTCACGCTGGCGCCGACGGCCGAATCGCCAACTCGGGCTCCCCATGTTGCAAGCGCATGTTTCAAGTGTTTCACATGTTTCGTATGTATGTTTTAAGTGTTTCATGCGGATGTTGCAAAAAAGTAGATCGGGATGTTGCATATGTTGCAATGTTTGTACACTTATGTTGCAAGTGTCTGTTCCCAACACTACCGGAAACGTCAAATTTGCCGAGTGTTTTTATGTTTGCCGAGTGTATTCTCTCGGGCACTCGGCAAACAAGCTCTTTGCCGAGTGCTGCGCTAAAAACACTCAGCAAAAAAAAACACTCGGTAAAGAGGAGGTTTGCCGAGTGTCAAAAAAAACACTCGACAAAGATAGGGTTTGCCGAGTGTTTTTTTACACTTGGTAAAGAAGTAAAATCTTTTTTCTGGGAAAGAAGGAGAAGAAAAAAAAACTTTGCCGAGTGTCCAGATCCAGGACACTCGGCAAAGAAATAAAATCTTTTTTCTGGGAAACAAGGAGAATAAAAAAAATGAAAAAAACTTTGCCGAGTGCCCAGATTTAGGACACTCGGCAAAAGAAAAAAATATTTTTTCTGGGAAAGAAGGAGAAGAAAAAAATTGGAAAAAACTTTACCGAGTGCCTAGATCTAGGACACTCGGCAAAGGAAAAAAATGTTTTTTAACCGCCCCAGCCGGACACGCCCTACCCTTCTCCCCATGGCCCCTCCCTTCTCCTCCCTGCGTCCCGTGCCGACGCCCCTCCTTCTCCGCGCAAGACGCACGCGCGACGCCCTCCTCCCTCTCGGCGCCGGCGTGGCCCAGCCCTCCCCTCCTCCCTCTCCGACGCTGGCGCGGCCTGCCCTTCCCTCCTCCCTCGCCGGAGCGGCCCGCCCTCCCCTCCTCCCTCCCCAGCCGCACGCCCCCTCCCCTCACTAGATCCGGCGCCTCCCTCTCCTGCCCCCTCCCTCTCCCAGATCCGTGGCCGCTGCTCTACTACCGCCCTCCCTCTCCCGGATCCGTCAGCCGCTTCTCTCCGCCCTCCTCTCCAGATCCGATGGTGACGGGCGTGGTGGTGGTGGCAGAGGGAGGAGCGGCAGATCCGGTGGCATGCTCGTCGGCGTTCGCAGCTCCACGAGGAAGGAGCGGGCAACGCGCGACGCTGGTAAGGATGGGCTTGGGCGAGGCTCGTCGAGGTGGATGGCACGGCGGTGGAGGCTCGACACCATGGCTTCCTGGTGACGGCGAGCAGAGGTGGCCGCGGCGAGGTCGTCGCAGCTCAGCGGCATGGCGGAGTAGGAGCCCGCGATGGTCGCGGATGACGACGTCGCTGTGGCGAAGCGGCTCGAGGAGGTGGCTTTTTGTTGGTGGCGCTGCACAGCGAGGCATCGTCGCGGTGTAGAGAGGCTCGGCGCGAAGTGGGGACGGCGTGGGGGAGGTGGGGGGAGGAAGGGGAAGCGGAGGCGGCGGCGGATGGAAATGGACGAGGGGAGCAGCGAATCGCGGCGCATTTTTATTTTTTTTTTCAAAAACAAAGTTTGCCGAGTGTTTTTTTGGCACTCGGCAATGTCTTTGCCGAATGCGAGACAAAAAACACTCGGCAAACTAGCGTTTGCCGTTAAAACGTTTACCGAGTGTCATTTGCCAAGTGTAACACTCGGCAAACCCTTCGCCGAGTGTTTTTGGCGCTTCGCCGAGTGCCCCTGGCACTTGGCAAAGGTCCTGTATCCGGTAGTGCATTGTTTCATATGTTTTTTCAGACGTATGTTGCAAGTGTGTTTATCTGGATGTTGCATATTTCACACATATGTTGCAAGTGTTTTATCTAGATGTTGCATATGTCTGCAATTGTTTTCAAGTGTTTTTGCATGTGTTTCAAACGCATATTTTGAATGTTTTAGCTGTTCGTACTAATGTTGCAATTGTTTTATTTTGATGTTTTAAAAGTAGATCGGGGTGTTGTGCATGTTGCAATGTGAGCCACTTGCCGTAGGCTACTGGGGCGCCGTGCATGGAGTGGCGCAGCAGGCATGGAGGGGCGCGGGAAGCTGGAAAGCATGGGGAGTGGTGGGCGCGGGAAGCAGGGAAGCATGGGGAGTGGCACGGGCGGGCCCCACCTGTGCATGAAACAGGCGCGGGTACGGGCGTTGTAGCAGGCGCGTGCGTCTGAACGCGGGGGTCCGTCCGGACGTCTGGGCGCTAGTGCTGCCGAAAAAAGTATGCATACATGTAAAGAACAGAAAAATAATAAATAAAACATATCAACAGATATATATCTCTCTAAAAAACTGATGATGAACAACTGATTAATAATAAATGAATAAGGCTTTTTATTCCTTGTGTTTCTCTTCATCTGATGAGGAGACCCTACAACATATACGTATCCAACAGCAGCACATACATAAAGAAAAAAAAAATAGAAAATCACACAAAAATAAATACAATCGATGATTACTAGAATGTATAATTGATAGTACGCCTTGTTGCTCGAGATATATATAGCGAAAGCATGCATCAATGCATACATGGTCGACCAAGCCCGGCCGGCAACTATACTATAGGATCATGGAATGTATGATGAAGGAACCAATGCATGCAACAAGAGCTAGCAGAGATGGATGCATATATAATGGAGATATGAATATACTACTATATATATGTATGTCATTGGAAGCACGCATGCTTGCAAGAAGGGATCATATCGATCCGGCGAGTCGACGGAGATGATGGCCGGCCGGCCGGCCGGATGCATGATGGATGATGGATGTTGGATGGATGCAAGAAGAAGAGAAGCGTTCATGGATGCATGATGATTGATATGATTCATGCGGCGGTGGCGTGTGTGAATCCGAAGGCGATGTGCGCCATCCGTCCGTACTCCCTGTCGTGCGCGGCGACAGGGACGCGGTGCTGCTCCTCCTCGCCCTTCCACGCGTCCTCGCAGCTCTCGGAGGCGCCCATCGCGGCGGTCAGCTGCTCCATGGCCTTGCCGTAGATCTTGGCCTTGAGGTTGTCGAGCGCGTCGCGGAGGAGGTCGGCGGCGCCGCCGTACTGCTCCAGGCAGTGGTTGAAGCGGGCGCGGCGGGCCTGCGGCAACTCCGCCTCCGCATCCAGCTCCGCAAGGTCGTCGATCTTGGACTCGGTGCTGGCGGCGTGGTCGATGGCCATCTTGGTGGCCAGCATCGCCAGCCCGTGCATGTTCTTGTTGCCGGCCTCCTTGCTGCGCGGGTCGGCGCCCAACGACGCCATGCAGTGGTCGTAGTCCACGCCGGCGTGCGTCTCCGACGCGCCGCGGCACGCCTCCTCCACGCTCACCGGGGTCGCGCACTCCCGCGGCGGCTCACCATCCATGGTAGGCAGCATCATCGGATCAATGCTACCAGCATCAGGCACCAACTCAAACTCCACTGCCTGCGCCTGCGCCTGCGCAACACCAAGCAGCAGCAGGCAGAGGCCGAGGACCAGCACACGCCGGCCGCTGCTGTTGTCACCACCGCCACGAGTAGTACCCATCATCGCCATTTTCGACCTACTTACTTAGCTTGGATGGACGATCGATCTACTATCTACAGTGCAGTGCACTGCACCTGTGCCTGCTGCTGTTTGTTACTGCTAGAAAGAGAGAGACAGATCAGGTCGACCTACTACTGCACGGGATGGTATCGAACGAACCAACTACTACTAGGATATAATAGATCGATCGATCGATCGGAAGGCTTGACGATGGAGGGAGCTGCGGGCAGATATGGAGGAGGATCGGAGGCAAGTGAGAGGCGGGGAGCAAGCCTCGCTAGCTATATATGCTTCCATTTCCATGGATGTATGGGATGGGATGAGCCCATCGGCGTCGGTGGTGCATGCCATTGCCTGCCGTTGCAGGAATATTATTGCCCATGCATTGCCATTGCCATGCATGCATGCAGATGAGAGATCACTCTCGATCAAGCTCCTGATGGACAGACGGTCCACGACCTCTTCTTCTTCCTCTTCCTCCTCGATCGCAAGCTCCAATCCCCCCGGCCCCTCCGCCGCACCTGCATGCGCGCCTCAGCTCCATCCATCCATCGTTGAATGCTTCAACTGCTGCTATTTTAAGCTAAGCTAGGTCTTCTTCTTTAGGCTCCGTTTGGCAAATGGGATAAAATAAAATATGTGAAGTTCTTGAAAACCAGTTCTCACAGGAGTGGGAACTAAATGGAGCTGAAAATACTAGCTTTTCCTAGCTTCCTTCTTCCAGTGTACTACGAGAAGTTGTTTTACCAAATTAAGTAATGGTTAGTGATGCCATACTAGTTGTAGTGGCTAAATACAATTTATATGTGGTTGGAGCATATGGCACCTACGAGGTTGTTGTCATTTTCCAAATCTTTTCTTCGCCTGTAGTCTGCTGTGGATTCTTTTGGTCAATCTCGAGTATGACTTAGAGCAGAAAATGATAATTAGGTTTATCCTTGTTAAATCTATGCTTTATCTATAACTAAGTTATATATGATCCAATGAGTATGAAATTTTTACTATAATTCAAGCATACAATAATTAGCCCACCATAAAAATTCCACCACAATTGGACTATAGAAGCTGCAACTATGAATTATTCTATTTAATTATAAAAAACATAGATCTAAAGATACAACAAAAACTTTATACTAAATAATACTATATTATATGTTCACTGTGTAGATCTACTCATGCGGAGTCCAACAAAATTGGATTTTTTATTTTATTATTTTTCTATGATTTTTTAAAGGTTCAGCAGAAATAAATAAAAAAGAAAAAGACAAAATCACCATAACTGTAGCAAAACCACCGTCCAAAAACGCTTGGGGTTATTTGACTGGTTTTGGAAAGTTCAGGGGGTAGAAAATCCCGTTTTATACTTTGGGGGGTGAAGTAGTCCACCCTGAATAGTTGAGGGGGTTACGTAGACTTTTTCCAATTTAAATAAGTAAAGAACATAATTACAAGCAATAGAACACTAGAAATAGGAACAAATAAAACACTCAAAATAGAACCCCACCAAAAGATAGATTTTATATTTTACAAAATCATATTGATATCATGTTTTCTAAGCTAAAATGAATTAGTTATGAATATTTAGAAAACAAACAAATTTTTTATTTGCAGGGAATACAAAACCACATGTCAAAATGATCTAGATGGTCAAATTATTTGTCTGGTATTAATAGTTTAGCGATTAAAGATTTATGGTTTTAGAGTTTCATGGTTAAAATCAATCTCTCGGACAAAAGCTGGATGGCCAAAAGTGAACTTCACCCTAATAATATACTATCTCCCTCCCAAAAAACATGGAAGTTTAATCTTCTCTCCTTAATCGAACTATGTAAAACTAACTAAGTTTATAGAGAAAAGTATCAATATTTATGACACCATATATGCATACTATTAAAATAGAGTCAATGAAAAAAATCTAATGATACTTATTTAGTATCATAATTATTGATACCTTTTTATATATACATTTGGTCAAAAGTCAAGATGCTTAACTCAGTACAGAATTAGATCCTTTTTAGTACAGATGCAACTACTATTTGTCTATTGTAGAGCACTGGGTGTGCCCAATTGGCTTTACTATATGCTCGCCAATACTTTTCTTTTTCTGGTAGATCGACCATATATCTAAGGCTATGCACGCATAATGGGAACAACACTGCTGATTGCTGACTGAACTAAAGCATTTTATATATTCCCTGCAAGCAATGAATAAAAAGGTGATATTTGGACGCGGTGGGCATGCATGGTCCACCAGCCACAAAATATGGTTTTATCATTTATTTGACTTGACCATTAATTCCAACTGCATGAAACTATATAACATATATTATATAAACTTAATGCCATTTGGTAAATCCCCAAACACCAAGAAATATGTTGGATGCTAACTAGAATTGAAGTATTTCTAGTCTCCAGAATATTACTAAATCCGTTCCAAATTATAGTTCGTTTGACTTTTGTAACCCCAAGTTTGATCACTCGTCTTTTTTAAAAAATTTGTGCTAAATATCACTTCTTTTGTTGTGGCTTGCTTTATTAACAAAAGTTCTTCAAGAATGACTTAAATTTGACTATGTTTGCGCAAATTTTTTGAATAAGACAAGCGGTCAAACTTGAGGTGAAAAAAATTAAACAAATTATAATTTGAAACGGAGGGAATATATAGTATGACAAAGTCTCCAGAATGCACACTTGCACGCTACTGTGTTCCATATTCATCATTACAGTAATTATTAAGTAGTCACTAACTGGGAAAGGGAAGGAAAAATGAAGAAAAAATTAAAATTAATTTAAGCTACATACATATTCTGAGACACAGTCACACAGACAGTAGTATATAATATATAGTGATCCTTATGATTTCACACTACTTGTGCTCCTTATTGTTGTTGATGTCGGCCTCTTCATCATCTGCTTGATGCTTGCTATCTGTACTACAGCATGCTGCCGCGGCATCCTTCTTCTTTCCCCACAGCAGAAGGGTAGAGCCCAAATATCATCAGCACGGATCCTAGAACGCTGTTTTTTGAATTTTGTTTGTTTGTTTCGAAAGGGAAAAGTTCAGAACTTTTTCATGCTCGGACATAGCAGATGCATGAATGCTCAGTACATACAACTGAACTGATACGTATATGCAAGCACAGTACCTGCCAAGATATAGTGGCTCATGGAGGAAGAAGAAATTGATAACGGCCACCATGATCTGGATGATGGGGATGAAGGTGTAGCAGAACCGCCCGAAATAGCACGCTTCCGGGTGCGCTCGTCTTCCACCAGACACTAAGCACCCTGAAAACAAGCTACATCGGACGGTTCCGTCGAACACACCCCAAGGGAGAACTCGAACAATCCACGTTTTTCCTTCAGGATCCAATAATAAGAACGAGTTTACAATACTTAGTCCATTTCATACATCAAGAGTTCTCATAAATACATTATTACAAAACTAAGTTCAGAGTGCGGAATTTAAATAGCGGAATTTAAAATAAACATCTAACGATAAGATACAAGGATCCGTCTTTGCCCACCAGAAGAATACTCTACACAACAGCTACTCCTCAAGCTGCACCTGCAACAGGGGTAAATAAACCATGAGTACACAATATACTCGTAAGACTTACTCGACTAGTGGGAATAATTTTCCGACTCCAAAGGATATGATAAATTTTATGGTTTGCTAGATTTTCTTTTTGCAAAAAACAATACTAGTAGTGAATCCTTATGTATGTATTTTATTAGTGGTCAAGATTAGTTCATTAGCTAACCATTCTATGTAAGCACATGTTCTACTTTCAAGCAAGAGTTGAGCAATCAGATCCATTTATTCCCTTTCATCTTCCAGTTCTTACTACGGTGTTAGATCTTAGACAAGTTGTACCGTATTACACAGCGATTTGCGAATCAATGTAGCCCAGCTGGGTACCCTGAAACACACGCCCCGCTTGTACCTCAGGCACAAGTAGGACCAACCCACCACTCTCCTGTCAAGGGGTCCAGGTCCCCGTCTAAACTTGGACTCCAAGTCCCTACACCTGAGTCCTGGACTCAGTGTGGTGCTTAGACCTCCACCATCCCCGCCTCCAATCAGCCGGTCCAAAAAGAGCCGGAACCCACGACAAGAGAGCAACGAGCCTTCCCGCTCCCATAAGCAAGTATGTGCTCAGGATAATAAGTATGTGACCTGACTAGAATCTAATGCAACAGCCGGTCCTTAACCAACACGGATAGGGAAAACAATGTAACCAAGCTATGCTCCATTGACCACGAGACACAACCTCTTACACCCACCAATACCCGTACCATATTCCTGCCCGGTCCCCATTTCCTTTCACCATTTTAATCATGAGAGTAATATTTAATAATCACTGTTGTGAGTAACGGCAGGTTACTCACGCTACCGAAAAATCTAAGCATAGCAGCTACTCGACCTAAGCTAATAGAACTCATAGGTAGGTATCTATGCATATAGTTTCAATATAAATCGTGTAACATAATGTACATCACATATATATATATCCAGTGATTATTCAAAATAAGGGTTATGCACCGGGGCTTGCCTTGGGCAGGCGGGATGTCAGCTCAGTCAGTCAGTGGCGGCTCTAGGACCTCCTCCTGCACGAAGATCTCCTCCTCATACTCCTCGATCACCTTCTCGAACTCGTGATCTCCGATGGTCACGATCTCCGCCAACTCGTTCTCTACATGTATGCGATGATGATGCAACACTTAGCATTTCGGCAACAACAACTCTTAAAATAAGAATACACATGGTAAACTACTAAGCTAGCTCTAATGACTAAGATACTAAGCTAACTATCATCTTCATCAAGTAAAGTGTTGGGTTCAACTAACAGACACCTAGTATTACAAATAAAGGATATTTCTTTATTTCTACTAATGCTTTAATGTACATTTGAAACAAAGAGCATTTAACTACCCTTATGTTAAGTCTATGCTAAAACTACAAAAATTACAGGGAGTACATAATAATACCATGAAGATACTGTAAAATTTTTAAAGCTAAAGCTATCACCATTTTGCTACAAATTCCTACAATATTTAACCTAATAATATTAAACACTCTCAAATGATTTAATAGCTCCTAGTATTGATAAGTATATATATGAACTAAATACACTAACAGATAGAGCATAATTTTAGAAATTTAACAAAATTGGTTTCATAATTTTTGGATACCTACATGATTTTATATGATTTACCAAAGATCAGCTCAGAAATACAAATGAAAAGCTATTTCTATTCTCCACGAAAAAGCTAAACTGATTTACCCAACCACGGCCCTACATACCTTAGCGCAGCGTAGCGTCTTGTGACACGCTGACAGCCCACGCGAGCCCGGCTTCTTGTGCGGGCGGCTGCGACAGGGGAATCCAGCTTCACCGGCACATTAGCAAAAACACCCACTAACTATGAGAAAAACAACCCATGATCCATGTTACTATTTTTTATAGATGTGACTTTGCAATGAAACCCTCGGATCTTTCTCCTCTTTACAATGGCAAGGCCCTCCTCCCCTCAAGCTCCGGCCGCATGGCCGAAAGTGCTGCATTTGGCGCTTGCGTCGACCACACAGGACCTCTGGCCGGCCTAACTCTGAGGCCGACGCTCACCTTGGGTTCGACCCAGCGAAGCGATAGGCGGTGGTGGCACGAACAAGGGTGAAGTAGAGCAGGCTCTCCCAAGGCGACTGACAGCTGCGACGGCAACCCGCGTTACTCGTGAGCAACAACGCTAACAGGACCGTAGAGATAGGGGATAAGCACTAGGGACACACCGCGAACTAGGCCAAAGTTGTGGTTCAGCAGGCGACTACGGGCCTGTTCGCTTGTCTGAATTCTGGAGGAATCTGGATGGTTTGGAGGAATGCTAGAGGAATTTGTGAGAGAAAAACACTGTTCCGGATGAAAAAAATAAGCGAATCAAGCCGGGTTTAAGGGCATCTGAACGGGCCTACACGAAAGCAAAGGATCTTTGGCCACATCTTGTGGCAGCACGCAGCGACAAGCCACACGGACACGGACACGGCCACGTCGGCCCAGCAGGAGGCGATAGCGCTCCATCGGCGAGCACACGGTGGAGAGGGAGCCAAGGCGAGCTAGTGGTGCAGGGGAATTATTGCGGGGTGAAGTGGTGGAGGCTGGCCACGGCGCGGACGGTGACAAGCCTTAACGGCACGGCGGCGTGCAAAGCTCCAAAATTGGAGCTTGGCGTGACGCGAGTCAGGCGGGGTGGGGTCGGCTAGAGAGGGGACGTGAAGGCGGAGACGCGGGCACGAGGAATTGATGAGAGGTGCTCGCTCTCTGGCTTCACCGTGACGCAACGCAACGGCGGCGGAAAACAGAGGGAGAAAGAGAGAAAGAGAGAGACGACATGGCAGGTGGGCTCGGCTCGTCCACGCCTTGGCGGGACGCGAGCGACGGGAACATGAGACCCACATGCCGGCACTACGGACAACGTGTGCGCGCGTCTGACCGACGTGGCCCGCGTGGCCGCAGCGCCTTAAATGGGATGGCGACGGCGGCCCTCCCACGTGCGCGTGGCAGAGGCGACACACACAGGGCCGACAACAGCGCAGAGGTGCAGCGGATCAGCGTGGACGCGACGACAATGCAACGACAGCGACAGCGTCGCGACGCGAGTAGTGTCGGCAGTGCGGACGCGACGGCAGCGTAGCGCGGCCACGGCGGCACCCAAGACGGCAGCGCGAGGCAGCGCAGCAGGGCGCGGGACTAGCGGCTCGCTGCGGCCGGCCTCGACCGGCCAAGGCGCGGGGCCAGCGGCTCGCTGCGGCCAGCCTCGACCGGCCAAGCGCGGCGGCACGGTTGACTGCGCGAGACGCGGCCATGTGCGCGGCGTGGGGAGGCCGCACGGTGACCGCGCACCCGGCGCCAACCAAACCGAGACAGTGATACGCACGAATTTTAAAGCGTTCAACACGACCAAACGGTTGCTTTAAGACCTAAACCATCTTCACCATGCTCAAGATGGCACATGAGACTACTAAATCGATCTATAACACTACACCACTCCTTAACCCAATCTCTCACAGTAAATTGCTAAACATAGCAGTGTCTGACTGTTGTCAGACTTAAAAATTTCTAAGTTTTTGAGCTGAATTTGATTTCCATTTGCGATTTCTAAGCTAGTGGAAATATTAGCTAGTAATATTATTTTTCGACCACAAGTATTTCATTGTCACCTACAAAGTTTGTACTTCCAACAGGTGACACATATATATTCTATAGCATTTTTGCTTTATAAAAATTGGTTTTGAACCCTAAGTGATATAACATGACTATCGAATCGACTTTCGTTTCGCCTTTTAGTTGATCGTTTCGAGTTACAGAAATTGATCTACACACTTTATCACATGCATTAACACATAAACATGATACTCATGACATGTTTTAGTAAATAATTTACGGTGTAACACCGAGGGTGTTACAGAAGGCTGTAGTGAAAACTGGACCCCTCTTATGGACGCACCAGGTCATTAGCAGGAAGCCTGCTGTAGACGCCATGATTCCCTAATAATACCAATATATATATATATATATATATATATATATATATGCAACAAAGACTTAGATATTTATAAATTTGTTGTGTTTCAAAATTTAAAAAATATTTCCCTTTCTCTGAGTTTGATTATTTCATACTCCTATGTATCAATGCAACTTGCATAATCGTTAATTACTAGTTACACTTCCCTACATACATCCTGATAGTCTAGTCATGCATCAAGAAAATAATTAAAGACGAGGCACCAAGAGAAAAATCATGATACATAACATGAAAGGTTATGTGGACGAGTGGAGTTAGCATCTTTGAGCTTATCCAGTTTCAGTACTGAAGTTCTCTGTTAAAAATAAGGTTAGTGGAAGAGATGCTAATTAAGGACAGAATTTCTCCACTTGGACATACTGTGGTCGTGCGATGCTATAAATGCTACCGTTTGTGTGGCACTCAGATTTCTTGCGATTATATATTACCGCGCGCTCTCTCTCCGAAAGCAACTTTTTTTTTTGACGGCACTCTCCGAAAGCAACTTTGACCTAATAAATTTGTTAAATAATAACCATCAATCATGGTGGATCCTGTCATCCATGACTATATAGGGATAACTGCTGGGGCTTAATTTATTTATTACGCCTAATAACCACAAGAAGTTTTTAAGCTGTGTGTGTAAATAAAGGTCATCGATCAGATGATATATCTTACCGAATACAATATTGTGACGATCTCCAGCTTCTTTGTGATGATCCAAACCGATGCGTGCCTCTCTATCGTCACCATCAGTGCTCCTGCCTGCAGCGTGCTGATGAAGAACATGAAGGCGGTGCTGGAGTAGAGGGCCGGGTACTTCTTCGTCAGCCTGCTTTGCAGCAGCAGCCACAGGGAGAAGAAGAGGCAGTTTGCCAGTAACGCTACAGTCAGCATCCAAATCTTCTTGTCGTCGTTGCCTGCTTCTACTTGTACTTGCTGAGAGGAAGCAGCAGCAGGAGGAGTGCCACTGCTCTGGTGTGTCACGGCCACACCCTTGTAGAGGCTCAGCAGCAGCATTCCTCCGAGCGACATGAGCGTCCCGAGGATCTTTGCACACCCTGCTTTGCTCTTCATGTTGAGCGACTCCACCCTGGAGATAGATATATATGGATATATGCATCCATTTTAGTTCACTGCTGGGGTTTCAGAGTCCAAGGCCACTGACAGTTAAGCATATACATACCGTAGAGCTATGGCAATGAGGAAGGTGAGGACAGGAGCCACGTTGGCAAATGTTATGGCAAACGTCGCAGTCGTGAACTTGAGCCCGTAGAAGAAGCTGTAGTGCGAGAGGGAAGCACTGCATGTGCATGGACGACACATTAAGAAGAAGAAGAAGAATCTAATGATATACTAATATAATCCTATATCTATATTAGTATATAATACCAGCTATGTGTGTTAGTTGTACCCAAGCGCTGCACTGAAGAAGTGGTACACAAAGATCTCTAGCGTGAACTTAGGCCTTGTGTTCCTGCAGGAAATTAAAGAAAAAGGAAAACACAGCTAAGAAGAACATTATTAGCATACATATGTGTAGCTGCATCAGTTAGGGAATATCAAACCATGTATGTACCGTTCTTTGAAGTAGGCTATTGGCGCTAGGAAGAGAGTAGCGACCAACTGGCGAAGAGTGATGAGGACCAGGGCGTTGAGCCCTTGCTCCAGCGCCTTCTTCACCAGCGCTGTCAGCACAGCAGAGATGAGGTTGAAGACCAGCATTGCCATCAACGGCTTGCACTCATCCATGTGTGAGTGTGGCATCCCCGGTCCCCAACAATACGAGTATATGACTAGATGTGTCAATGTGTTGTAAGATGCTTCTCTATATATATGTTGATATTGCAAAAGTCATGGATGGGACTACATTTATATAGTATATATGGGCTGCTGGCGCCCTTCCACTTACCAATGTCCCGGAACGAAAACTAAAGCGACGGCTCTCATTCATTCTGAGGGAGAAAGGTATATGCTATGAGGAGCATCCCTAGTTGCTCGATCTCCAGTGAAATTATAACATCATGATTCAGCCAAGCACTGATATTTTCCTGCTTTATGCATGGTGACTGTTGACTGCATAAGTTTTCAAGAAAGTGAAGAAAAGCTGGATATGCACTCAACTTACAAAATTCCAGGGAATTGAAAAGCTCTTCACAGTCAGGTGGTGTGTATGTGTATGTGGATTATTATAGATCCTCACCCTTCTATAAAAGGGGTAGTGGAGGGTGCTCACCTTGTGTGTGCTCTTGCATCACCCATATTTCCTCTCTATATCATTCTTCACCTATATATTATACAAGTTGTCTGCACTACTACAACTGTACTGTTGACACCATATTGTAAATAGTTAATGCTGAAATCTGTAAACATGAGTTTCAGGAAGGGGAAAGGTCCTAAAGAACAACCGTCAAAAGCATTGCCCTTGAGGAAGTTGAGGTGGATCAGCATCTGCACCTGATGAACTGTACCGCCAGTGCTTGACAGGAAAAAAGAGCATAGCAAATCGGATGCAGTGGTACAGTGATGCCATTTTAAGCTTGAGCAGTCACAGATTGTGCATTTGTTAGTGTGCACGTGGTCCTGATTGCTAAGTCAGTGATTTAGTGCTTTGGTGGTGGGCGGTAAAAACTAGTAATCCATTCATATCTTTTGTTATAACATCATTGTGTGCTTAGTAGGATTTACACTGTCAAAAGTTTGAAGCCGAAATTAGTAGGAAGGGGGATAGATTAGAATGGCAGTTTAATGATACCAGTATGTAACAACTTGGCACTGAATTATTTAAACAAAATTGTCGTAACACATGGGCATAGCACATACAACGTGAAATCAGATAGCTGCAGCAATATATACTATAATCCACTTGATATTTCCGTTTGAAGGACGAACGAGAAAAGAATTGACTTGCTTCTCCTCATATTTTTGTCAAGAAAAAACTGACAGTAGTAGGTGGCTCAAACAGCTAGCTCTTCCTCAAGAGAAGGGAAGGAAACAGAGGCCCCCCAATGGCAGTCAATCGCACTGCAGGTTAACACCACGCAAGTGACTTTTGATGTGTCCCCATATTTTGCCGCTCAAGTGCTATATGCTGACATAAAACTTTTTTTTGGTTGATAGTTGTATACACTTGCTGACATAATAAAACTTGTCTTTCAGTTAACTAAATATGCCGATTCTTAGTCTAGTGCCGATGACATTGCAGTCATTCATATTCTACTACTTAATTTGTTCTGCTTCTTTCCTCATTAGATGGATGATATTGTATTTAATATTTTGTCCCTGACTAATATAAATCATGCATGATGTGTTAAGGACCAAATATATCAAAGTTGATTTGGCTAATCATGCATACTTATTTATCTTTGCCATCTGAAGTAAGAAAGGTGACCTGCCAAGGTCGTAGAGAGTTGTTGGTGTTGAGGATGAATAGGTCGATGACTTGCGGCAGAAATGATCTGAGTATGGCTCATGAGCACGTAGCCTATCCCTGACACTCCCACTCCCTGAAAAAAAGAAGAGGCGGATCGGAGCAAGAGCAAAAATGCAAATAAATCATCTGAATTCATCATTCACGCGTGATGCTCTTTGGATTGGATGGAGATCAAAAGCTAGCCCTATAACAAGTCCTGTAGCACTGCCCAGACTGGGTCTTTATTGTTTATGATATGATATGATTTGTAGGTGAGGTGAATATATGTGTGCACCAGCACCATTGCCAGCCAGCCTGCCACTACATCTATATGCATCAGAGCACAAGCAAGCGCTCCTGTAATCACTACAGCAGACGCGTGCTGCACTCTGCACTCGGCAAAGAGCTGTCGGTATATCCCTTCACGGCAAAGACTTCTTTGCCGAGTGCCACGACGGCACTCGGCAAAGAAAAGCCGCCGTGACGGCCAGGTCACGGTGACGGCCCCTTTGCCAAGTGCCATGCGTCGGCACTCGGCAAAGAAATGTGTTTTTTATTTTTTATTTTAAAATGCTTTGCCGAGTGTCTGCATCTAACACTCGGCAAAGCTTGTTTTCTTATTTTTGGATTTTCTTTGCTGAGTGCTGTAGGTAGGCACTCGGGAAAGCAATTTTTTTAATTTTCTTTGCCGAGTGCCTTGACCATGGCACTCGGCAAAGCTGGGAAGCTTAGTGTCCCAGATTCTCAGCTTTGCTGAGTGTCATGGTTATGACATTCGGCAAAGAAGTGAAAAAATTCATTTTTTTTGTTTTTAAGCCTTCCATCGTTGCAAACAAGATATACATCATATATATATATAACATAACTATATATCACACAAATATATATATAATACAAATGTATATCATAATCCACCACAAACACAAACATAGCATACAAGTATCACAATCTCGACTCCCAAGTTCAAAGTCCAAACACACAAGCATAGTTCACAAAGTTCACAAGTGCATTATATCACAACGGCTGCCATTTGAAGCTCACGGCGACGGTCCGGGTTGGGATGGCCCAACGTGCGATCCCGGTGACCCTCCGAGGTGGTTCGACGCCGCCCCCGGTTGATGATGCACAAAATAGAAGAGATTGCACGTGAGCGACAAGAGAAGAGATAAATATGCAAGATAAATATCCGCCACTATCACCACCACCACCACATCACCGCCATCACCAACACTTCACCACCACCACCACCACACCACCACCACCACCACATCACCACCATGACCACCACCACCACCACCACCATGAGCACCACAACACCGTGACCACCACCACCACCACACCACCACCACCACCATGACCACCACACCACCATGACCACCACGACTAGGTTTCTCTAGGTTTCACTAGGTTTCTCTAAGTTTCAGCATAGAAAGTAAAACTTCATACTTATACTCACCGGGTAGAATCGGGGACGTTGTGGAGGTGGATCTCGGAGCAAGCAACGTCTGTGGGATCACCCAACCTTGTTGCTGGCCAATTTGCTACATGAACTTGATCATCTCGGCCATCTCGCATCGATCTTGCTCAGCCCAGGCCTCCAGCCTATAGCCTCTGCTGCTCGGCCTCCCTTTCGGCCTGCAGTTCTCTGACTGGGCCTCAAAGACATTTGACCCCAATGTTTCAATAATACATAGGTAAGGTATGTAAAAGTCAAAAGCACGGCAGAATAAACAGAATGCTTACCAGAGTGCCGACACATGCGGTCGGCCGTTGGCGTATGGGCACGCTTGAGCTCGTGCTTTCATTTGCTTTCGGGCTGGTGGAGAGGAGGAGTAGAGGCCGTGTCGAGGGCCTTGTCGCCAATCCGTAACCGCCCATGCTTCTTTCCTTGCCCCACCCTCATCACGAGCTGAGGATCAAGGCGCTCCTCGGTTCTCGAATCGTAGCCCGACCCATGGGTGACCTTGCCGCCTCCGTGTCTGCGAAGAGAGGCGGGTGTGGGCGCTAGAGTTGGTGTCACGCCTCAAGCGAGGCATCCGGGTCGTACTTTCGATGTCGGCCGTCGCCTTGCCCATGTGAGCGAGCATATTCCTTGAGTTGACCAACAGTGGCCACCGTGCATCTCGACTACGAGAAAGACAACATGTGGTTAGAAATGATGCAAATTGAGTGCGGCTAGATTAGAGCAATGGCGGAGACTTATATATGCCTTTGCATATTCTTTGAGGCTACGGCTGCCACGATGGTAAGGTACACTGCATCTGCAAGCGTCTGTCGTGGGCCTCCTCGTGCTTCTTTTGCCGATCCTCGTCCAACCAGTGTCCACAATATATTCCCAAAAATCGGGTGGGTGGCGCACTAGCTTGGAATCGCCTCGAGGACATCAAGTAGAGCGACATATCGGAAGATCAAATTAGGCATACTTAATCTCAAAAGAAATGAATATTCATGTTTTGTGTTTACCTGTATGTACTACTCCCTTGTCAGCGTCATCCGTCTTGCCTCCTCTTTGTTGACACGCCTGAGTAGGAACTTGGCGTTGTAGTCTATGTGGGCCTGGAGGCGGGACTCGTAGTGCAAGTCCGTGACACGCCTTTTACAGGAAGCGTAAGCCACCTGATACGCACTTTCCTCCTGTCCCTTCTAGATTCTGAAGAAGTTCTGCATAAAGACACGAGGTATCCATTATTTTATTTCAAGAATGTCTAATGAATGTGAGGAATTGAGGAATGTAGTGCAAGAAAGACTTACCCACAACTCCCTAATCACCCGATCTGCCTTGTTTCTATAGCAGATGCCATTATGATCTGGAGCATCCTACACGAGGGCATAGTGGTCGAACATCCAGGCCAGCTCCCAATCCTGATCTCCTTTCCTAACCAGGCCAGGGAAGTGTTCCTTGCATAGAAGTCCTAGGATGCCAATCACATTGCGTGCCGGGGCCGCCTGGTCCACAAGCACCCAGTTCATGCACAAGTGGTCCACAATAGTTATTAGTTATTATTATGATTTTTCAACATATCAAATGAAGAACATATGAAGTTACTTACTTATCGCCCTCGGGTGCAATCACTGGGCGCCTCTCAACAGGTATCGGTCGCTTCGGGAGCTTTGCGGGACCTCGCTGGTAGGGCTTCGACGTACCAGAGGAAGTGGAACCCCTACCGTCGCCGCCTCCTCATCCTCCATCGCTGGAACCGCCTCCTCGTCCTCCGTCCATGGACCCCCGTCCCCATCCACCGTGTGTTGAAGGTCGTCGTCGTGCACAGAGTCGCATGAGGAGCTACGCCCGTGGTCAGTCAATGGCTCCCGCCTGGGCCTGCCTCTCGGCCTCCTCGGCCTCTCTGACGCCTCCGCCTCCTCAGCCGCCGCCATGTCCCTCCGGTTGGCGTAAACCGAGGGGCAGCTCCTCCTAGTGGGCCCCATCACCTGCAATTAAAAAGAGTAAACCAGTAAGTACAGATAAACGAGACATACTTAGTAAGAGATGCAAAATAAAGAAAATATAATTACAAAATAACATAGTATTACATGTATTTCTAATATTCTTCATGATCGGGATTATCTGGACGATAGGTATCGTCATCACTGTCAAGATTAGCCAAAATCCTCAATAGCCTCATCCTCATCGTTGTCATTGCCTAGTCGTAGTCCGTCAAGCATTTCCAAGTCCTTCGGATCATGCACCTCATTTGCAGCGTCCTCGTCAACAACCCATTCCTCGTCTGCTTCCATTTTGATCTCTCCTCTTAAGTCTATCTCAAGCATCCATGGTAGCCCCTCTTCTTGTTGATAGAACTCTCCATCATGCGTGTTTGGGTTCAAGTTGTAATCATCGTGGGTTTAGGCGAGGTAATCTACCGTGTGGTGATACCTTGTACAATATACCAACCACGAAGATGTGGAGTCGGTTTTGCAAGCATATGGACAATAATAAACTTGTGTGGCTTGTTGAGCCACAATATGAACATCTTCTCACGGATAGAAGGAATCACGTCGAGTTTCGACTATCCCAAGTTGATGGGACTTTCTCGATCTGCGAGGATCAAACCACCGGCATTTGAATATGGCGGATTAAGTGCTTTGGAACCACGGTAGTCGAGCTCAGTATATTTCTTCAACTATCCCATAATACTCCTCTGATCGGTCTTAGGCGTAAATACTCCTGTGATTCGTGGTCCTTGGATTGGGGCGACTACTTGCTTTCGTACCTTGTTGTGTGGAAGCGATATCCATTCACGTCATAAGCGTTAAATGGCAAGGCGTTATAGTCAAAGCCATTGGCCACCTATCGTAATTCAAAGCACTTATAGACACATCCCTTTGGCAATTACAAGTTCAAGCGGGAGAGAAATGAAATCGAGGCTACTTGGAGCGTCAAACTTAGTAAGAGCTAAGTTGGCGGTACCTTTTTGGAACCATGTAATGAAATCGAGGTGAACCATGTTGAAGAAGGTCTCTCATTCATGGTCGGGAAGGTGGCCTTGAATGATGCGGATTTATCAAAAATTCCACTGGACCGACAAGGAACAATGTTGTTGGATGTACAAAAAGATTCTGACGGAGTATGTAACAAGTTCGTTGAGAACTTACCCGAATCGTTCCACTTT
The DNA here is from genome assembly GCA_904845875.1 of Miscanthus lutarioriparius. Classification (NCBI taxonomy): domain Eukaryota; kingdom Viridiplantae; phylum Streptophyta; class Magnoliopsida; order Poales; family Poaceae; genus Miscanthus; species Miscanthus lutarioriparius. Next base: position 9,799 of record CAJGYO010000644.1, on the reverse strand, counting down.
GTCAAGGTTGGTCAACACGTAGAGCATGATTTTTTTATGCCACTCTTCATAGCTCAAGGTCTTTGTGGTCGCTCCACTTGTTCTCCCGTGTGGCCCTTTGAAAAGGCTAAGGGTTGATTTATTTTCGTCCTCGTTGTACCAGGCGGGTGGATTATGCACGCTAGGAATGTTCTCATTATAGTATGTTGTTGTGAAGTTTGACACCTCCTCATGAATGAATGCCTCAGCAATGGAAGCCTCAATCCTGCCTTTGTTTCCACATTTCTTATGAATAGTCTTTAGACATCTCTCGATTGGATAGCACCAATGGTTCTGCACGGGACCCCCATTCGTGCCTCGGACGGGAGGTGCAAAATCAAATCTTTGCATCGACAAGAAAAAGCCGGTGGAAAGATCTTCTCCAACTTACGAACAGCAGAGGTGCCGCTTTTTCAACTCCTCAACCACCTTCCACAGATACCTCCTTGGCACAAAAGCGGTAGAAGAAAAGCTCAACTCTGCTAGCACCTTCCAAACATTCTCGGGGCGTAGCCTCCCGAACCATCGATGGAAGAAGCCACTCAATCCATATGTGGTAGTCATGACTCTTCATCCCTAAGACTCGGCCAGGTCTCTAGGTTTGCTCCCTCCTCCTCGATTCATTTGCATACCCATCAGGAACTTTAACGTCTGCATCTATTGTATCATTTCCGTCACAATGCTTCTTTTCTAAGGCGTAATCGGCCTTAGGCCTTTTCCATGGCTTGCCATCTCTTGGAGAGCTGACATCTCTAGCTTTGGTCTATCGCATAGCATTGCGGAGTCCACTCTAGCCTTAGGGTTGTCCTTTGCCTTGTCAAGAATGTCCATGAGTGTTGCCCAAAGTGCTTCGGCGACATTCTTCTTAGTGTGCATTACATCTATATTATGTGGAAGGAGAAGGTCATCAAAATAGGGAAGCCTCTCCAAGCCTGACTTATGAGTCCACATATGTTCGACACCATATTCCACAAAGCAATCTTTCTTTGGATTATCTTTCTTTCGACTATCTTTCTATGGATTGACCACGGCGCATCTATCTAAGCATGAACCTAGGCACTAGTCATCTTACGAGGTTCGGGTTGGTCACCTTGACACCTTTCGTGAAGTTCTTGGTGTCTTGTCTGGAATGCATGATTAAGAGGGAGGAAGCGTCGATGCTTGTCGAGCAGCAAAAACTTGCCACCTTCTTCAACCAAATGAACTCTAGAGTTGTCTTGCATACCAAGGGCATGGGAACTTCCATGTAGACACACCAGTATTTGAATATCCCATATGCGAGAAGTCATGCATGGAGATCTTGGTACCAAACATATATTTTTGAAGTTTTTCTTTGTAGCTTTCGGTTAGTAAGTCCATACCCCTTCATTCCAAGCAGCAGATCAATTCATCATAAATGCGGCTCCATGTACACACCATTTTGTTTCCCGGGTGTCCACGGAATTATCAACGTCAAGAATATGTTTTGCCGTTGAAGGAGGACCCTAGGGGGGAGATTGAGGGGGATAGCGAACACGGGCCAACAAGTGTATGGGGCCAACATCATTCCATAAGGATTGAACCCATCCATTGCCGGTATAACCGTACATTACGGGCCTCAAGATCTTTGTCCACGATGCTTGCAATTAAAGCTTTTCCATGTTTCACCATCAGCTAGATGTACCATCTTGTCAGGATTGTATCGAATGCCATTCTTGTGCCATGTCATCTGTTTTGCGGACTCCTCGGTCATGAATGGCCGTTGGAGCCTCAGTATGATCGGAAGGTGCCGTAGGACTTTCATAGGGATCTCAAGCTGCTCCTTCTGGCCATCACCTTTGTCTACCTCCACATACCTAGAGGATTTACACTTTGGGCCAGTACTTTTGCATCCTTGTGATCTTTCCTAAATAGGGCGCACCCCTTTGGACAATAATGTATCTACTCATGACGGCATCTTAAGTGCCGAAGGAGTCTCTGTGACTCGTAGAAGGCGCTTTCGGCGAGAATATGACCCTCGAGTAGCCCACCAATAATCGCCAACATACCATCAAAAGCGAGGCTCGACTCATGTTGTCTTTGGGACTTCAACCCCATTAGGCGTCCAATGGCATCCGGTTGAGAAATCGTTGCCTTCTCATGTAGGAGCTTACATCTTTGAAGACAACATTTGGTAGAAACGCCTTTCCGGTTGGCTCGCTCCTCCTCCTCATCCTCCTTCTCCTCCTCCTCCTCCGTGGGTCTTTCAACACGTTGCTTCATGAAAGTCACCTAACCATCCTGCTACCCCATCATCAGCATTAAATGCCTCAGCGTGGTCTCACCACCTCCCCTCTAATACGATGGGCTTCACCATGGAACACCCACCGGGTATAGTTTAGCGTAAATACATACTTGCAAAGATGTTCCCCATGATCTTCCTTATTTTTCTTTTTTCTGTTTCACGCATTACGCTTCTGAGGGCGAATGTGTCTCTCGCTCCATTAGCTGCCTTGCCAAATGCTTGGTTCAAGAAACCCTCGGTCTTGTCCATCCATTCGGGGGTGATTTCCAGCCCTAACTTGGGCGGCCCGTGTACATCCACTCACGGTTATCCATCCTCTAGCATATACATGAGCGAGTAATATAACCACCAATTGCATGCAGAGCAGGCGTGCCTACTATCTAATGGGTGAGGATAGGTCCTAATCCACCCGTGGATGCATAGATGAGGTTGGTTACATGCTCTACTCCGATCAAGACGACATTTCGGCAGCACCTCTCCATTGTTCTCCCGATACCACGTCTGGAAGGGAGAGTGTGTATTGAGAACAACGGGAAGGTGGTGCTTGAAACTCTATCTCGGATCAAAGCGTAATTATGGAAACTACCCCATCTACGCATCCATGGGCTGTCCAAAAAAGTGGACAATCTAAAACAGATCACGGTCTTAGATATGCGAAGATCCATACCTCCAACGTATGTCTGTTTGAATAGAGACACCTAAGCTGGGTTACACCGATCTATGACAATAATAAGGAAGAGAGATTATTTATACCTAGGGTGGCGGTGGAGTCGGGCTAAGCGGGGGGCGATGGCGGCGGGCTGTGCAGGCGAGACCACCAGGCGCCGTGCCAGAGACGATCGAGGTCGCCTCGTTACTCAAGTCCCCTCCGATGGGTCTGCTCTACAAAGAAGAATTATAATACTATAAGTAAAAATTTAATTTGAACCTCCCACATGGGGAGGTTTCCAAAACTCTCTGAAAAAAAAGCCGGCCACGATGGCAGACAACATATATCTGTACGAAGGCCCACACATCCATGTCTGGCACAAAGGCCCACACATCCACATATGGCACGAAGGCCGTCAATGACATACAAAGGCACGAAGGCCGACAATCGAGGGGTGAGTCGAGGCGACACGGTGCCGAGTCACCTTCGTCTCTAGCGAGGCGGGACGGCAGCAGGCGTGGCCGATGGGCAGAGGCTCCTCCTCCTTCTCCTTCTCCCTTCTCCTTCTTCCTTCTCCTTCTCCACTCCTCCACCTCCCTTCTCTCCTCTCCCCCTGCTCATCCTCTCCTCCCCGGGGCGTTGAGTTGGGAGGCAGCGGGAAGGCGAGCACCACCGGCCATTCCAGCGTCTGTGGTGGAAGCGAACCACAGATGAGGGCTGGTTCTTGGCGGAGGTCAGGCGGCGAGGCGCCTGCCAGTGAGGGGAGGCAGACCCAGGCGCCAGCCCGGCCGTGATCAGGTGGTCCACCTGGCCCGGCCGGGGCCGCAGCGTGGCTTTGAGAGGAGAGAGTGGGGCCGGGCCGACCCGCTAGGGTTAAGTCAGAGGCTGACCCTTTGCCCAGTCTTGAGATCTCAGGCACTTTCGACAAAAATTCGAGGGGTTCTTTTAATCCAGAAGATGAAAAAAAAATTATGAATATTCTTTCTTAGAGTCTTTAAGCTGGCACTTTCGACAAAAAGGTTCCTTTCTTAGAGTGCCAATTCCAGACACTTGGCAAAGTATTTTATTTTTTTATTTTTGTTTTCAAAATTTTACGTGGCATTTATATAGTACCTTGAAGCACATGTTCTAATTTGGAACTTTTCTATGACTTTTTGGTATATATTTTTAAAATTTTTATGTTTACTTGAATTTTTCTCGAAAAAGTAAATTTGAGCTGCTTGAGTGCATGAAATATTAGAATTTAGCGATTCAAAAAATGGTATTCATGTTTTTGAGTGTATTTTGAGAAGCCGTGTCGAGGGGACATTACGTGAAATTTGAACATCTGTTTTCATGAAACATGACCACCAACTTATTAAAAAGTGTTTTTTAATTATATAAAATGCAAACAAAATACACGAAAATCCACAGGAAACTTATCAAGGTGTCGTGTCGCCATGTAAGAGGCATGGTAAATCACATGTGGAGATGTACGAGTTTTAGGCATCGTCGTCACAACTTGATAGGAAACTTCTAATTTTTACCACGGTCTCTACATGCGATGACCGACACCTCGACAAGTTTCATGATTTTTCGGACTTACGTTTGTATTTTATATAATTAAAAAATAGAAGATATCTACGATTTTGGGCATAAATACGTCACAACTTATCGTAAACTTCTAAATTTTTACCATAGCCTCTACATGCGATAACACGACACCTCGACAAGTTTCGTGATTTTTGGACTTTGTTTGCATTTTATGTAATTAAAAAATACTTTTTTAACAAGTTGGTGGTCATGTTTCATGAAACAGATGTGTGGAGATGTCTGGGTTTTAGGCATCGTACGTCACAACTTGCTCGGAAACTTCTAAATTTTTTATCACAGCCTCTACATGCGATGACATGACACCTCGACAAGTTTCATGAGTTTTAGACTTCGTTTGCATTTTATATAATTAAAAAACACTTTTTTAACAAGTTGGTGGTCATGTTTCGTGAAACAGATGTTCGAAATTTCACGAATGTCCCTGCACACGGCCTCAAAATACACTAAAAACATGAATACCATTTTTTGAATCGCTAAATTTCAATATTTCATGCACCTGCAGTTCAAATTTACTTTTTTCGAGAAAAAATCAAGTAAACATAAAAAATTTAAAAAATATACCAAAAAGTCATAGAAAAGTTCCAAATTGGAACATGTGCTTCAAGGTACTATATAAATGCCATAGAAAAAATTTGAAAACAAAAATAAAAAAAAATAAAATACTTTGTCGAATGTGGGAATTGGCACTTTCGGCAAAGAACCTCTTCTCTGGAGTGCTAGGCAGGACACTTTCGGCAAAGACTGAACACGTTCTTAGCAGTGCTTCTTGACCGACACTTAGCAAAGGATAGACGGAGGGGCCACCTGGCGTCACCTAAGGTATTTTTGCTAAGGGTTATTCTTTGCAAGTGCACGACACTTTCGGCAAGGAAAACGTTCTGAGTGTCCCTCTTTGCGAGTGCTGCGTGTTTTGACACTTTCGGCAAGCAGCGAAACACTTCGACAAAGCGCGTCTCCATAGTGAATGCTCCACTACCAAGATTCGGTGGTTTGGACACCATGGTGCGATTGCTAGAAAAAGAATGTGTCTCTTGTTTGCCATTTCTTTCTCTCTCGTTGGAATTAGCTTGATTGCTTCTTTGTAAACGAGAGAGATTGGTGTAGTGTTAGTAGCAGCGTGTAGAGCGTCTTCAAAACCTTTTCACTCAACATTTACGTATGTTTGGTGTACTATTCTAATTTAGTTCTATTGTTTGCTTCATGTATGATTGCATGGATGCTTGTGTGGTGCGTTATGATCTTGTCCGGTCGAGGAGCTATCGTGGTGAATCGAGGAAGCAATTCATTTAAGGTTTCGACTTCAAGAAGGATCCGAGTTTAAAGGCAAGTATGCACGGGATCATCCTTGTTGTCCTATACATTTATTTATTTAATTCATCTTTTGCATGTGTCTACCTTGACTACCACTAAGGATTTTCTAGTACTTTGTTATCTTGTACCTTGATTCCTATGGGTTTATGCATTGGATAGTATGATGCTAGTGCTTAGCAAACCATGATCTTGTAACTTGACTAATGGTATATGCAATAAACACTAAAAGATGCTTTTTAGCAACATGGAACAAGGGGGATAGAGCATTGGGCTATTTTATGGTGCTCTAGATTTCTCTCCCCTAAGGACTTATCTGTAAGTGATCATCTAGGACTTATAGTATAACCATGAGTGCATATGGCTCTGGCTTTAGTCAAATATGAGAATATTTTTAGCTTGTTAGTGGTTACCTTTATATGGCAAGAGGGCTCCAGGAGTTGGTTTGATCTCGGCACCCAAGGGTGCACTTTGGTTTCCTTAGTCACCTTGGGGGAGGGATCTTCTTGGTTGATGGGGAATCCTTGTAAGGCCCTAACTTATTAGATGAACCTTTAAAGGGCTTTATAGTGAACCCTACTGACCTTCCTTGGTAGTGGGTCAAGAGGTTGGTCGCCTCGGTGAAAGGTAAGTCTGGCTCATGGTGAAAGTGTCACGACCTCTGCGGAGTGTAAAAAGCGGTATATTAGCCGTGCTCACGGTCATGGTGGCCTTAAAACCCTTACGGAATAGATGATAACAGCGATAATCTTGATGATGAAGAAGCTCACTAATGATTACACGCTTATGCTATTCATTATTCATGTTTACACGATCATGTGTTTATATGGGCTTAAGATAAACTTGTTTGCTACTCAATAAAGCTTAAAATTATGACTCATAAAAGCTAACCCCGGTTAAACCGGTGTCCTCTTTTGAGCCTCATGAACCCATGTTATATTCTTTGAGTACGACATGTACTTAAAGCATTTTTAATTTCAATACTTTGGATAAAAATCCGGATGGGTACCAGTTGCTAGATTATGGAAGCATGGTTAGGCTTGTGATCAATCGGTCGATTGTCCCTATGGATTTGGAGCCTTCACGAAGAATGTAGAGTATTTCGCTATCTCTTTCTTGTCTAAGGTTGTATTCTTTATACTAATATATTATATATTAAGCATTGTCTATTGATCTTACCTCTATTTGTGGCCATATGTATGATTTGACTTCTTAGGCTCACATATGGTGTGTATTTGATTTTGTCCTTAAAAGCTGGGTGCTACAACGGTCAATGGTGGCTTTCACACTTTCCGGTTTATGTTCGGAGCTCATACGCCTAATTCTCATTTGAGTCGATTCTGGATTCAATTTTGAAAAGAAGAATTCTTGATTTGTCGATCAATTGTGCTAATTCTTTGGCTTCACAGCTTGTTAGAATTTCTTCTTAGCCATCAAAGCGTCCACGGTCGATGAGGTTTCTTTGAGCCTTTTTCACCTTGGGAGCTTGATCTTGATGTTGGATGAGAGGTATCAAGGCAATGCAAGATTTGGGGTAGATCATCCTTAATGGCTAGAAGATTCTTCTCATTGGATCGCATTACGGACTAAATCGGCTATGTTCCTCTTGAGCATTGGCGGCATGTCTTTTAGCGATTCTTGGTCTCATCGATAGGATTTCTTGAGAAGAAATGGCTTGCATGAGCTTATCTTGCTTTTATCTATATATTCCTCTAAGTTGAAAGAATAGCTCAAAATACGGAGAGTTAAGTGCCTATATGTGAACAAAAGGAGTCTTATTAGAAATAACAAATGAGTTGACAATGAGATGGATGGTGAGAGGAGATAATACCTTTTTGAAGGAGATCACAGCTAAGGAGAAGGAACAAGCGATGATGTGTCAACATCCTTTTCAACATCCTCGTTGATCGGCTCTAGGTTTTTTTCGATCTTAGTGTCTATAGACATCAAGAAGTTTTTGATTTATAATTGCTATAGAAGGATAAAATGAGCATATGAATTTCTTACCATCGATTGTTTCGTTGCCGAGCTAGAGAATTGACAGGTTTGAGTATCGGTCTGTTAACATGGTCCTCTTCAACCCGATAAGTTGTCGATCTTTGCTCTTGTGGAATATTTTCCTAGGTGGTGTCCGATAAAGAAAAAGGATTAGAGAAGAGTGAGGTCCGCATAAAATTGAAGGCTTGAGGAGATAGCTTGGTAGTATTAGGTGGTGAAGTAGAGGGTTCTCATCTTCATCGTTTGGGATCTATCGAGGGACATCAATTGCTTCAATTATAATCGACTCCTTAGGAGGATTTTAGCCGATGAGAGATTAGTGAATCTTTGATTTAAGTGCCTAGGATAGCATTTCGGCACCCAAAGCATTGAGATGCAATGGTCGATAATGCAAGAAAGGAATTGAATTAGAAGTTGAATATCATCTTAAGAGGAAAGATAAGTTAATTTACCTAAGCAATTGATGATTTTGTTACTGCAAAGTCTCTTACAGAAGGGTGGTTTTCTGAGTTACACCTTGGATTGCCTTTATGCGTTTGAAGGATATGTGTGGTATTGCAAGGCAATTTGGGGTTGCTCGGCATGAAATTCGTCCCGTCCCGAGGGCACACGAAGCAAGCCGGAAGGGTCCGCTTCGATGGAGCTTCTGGAGATCCGCCTAGCTTTAAGCGAGGATGATCGATCATGCGCACTTCTCCCGAGACGTGCCAATCAATTTGACCTATAATTGACAAGGAGAGAAAGCTAATCAATAATTTAAAAGGCGGAACATAAAGGCGTTGCTTGACGATCCAGATAATGCAGCTGGGAGGCCGTAGAAGAAAATCGACTAAATAGTCGATTCAACTGATACTCATAAAGAATAAATCAATTAAAGCTCATGGAATTATGGAAGGAGTAAATCAGTTATCGCTCGGGATAGATCTCATTATTTAGATAAATATTAGTGAGCCAGCAATAAGATATCAACAATAATTAATTTATGCTAAGCCAATAAATCGCAAATAGTAAGATCAACTTTTATATAAAAGAAACAACTCATCATCATTTAACCATTTAATAAAGATAAAATCTAATGAACATATTAGATCTCATCTATCGCTAAGACCAAATAGGGCATGAGGCGCGAATCATGCGGTAGTAGAAACAACAATAGATTAGAACAACCCTAACTTATTACTTACTAATATGCTGGGGTACGAGGCGTAAATCGTAGCAGGTCCGTAATACAATAATAAGACTCATGAGGCTAACACATCTTCAACCTATCTTTTACTTCAACGGTCTCGTGTGACGTGAAGCGAGTTAAGTGGAAAGCACTTTCGAGCATCGGCTAAAACAGTCGATTGAGGCAATAAGATGCCTGAGCTGAGGTCATGTCCTACTCGAGAACAAATCTACTGGAAAGTAACGATCCCCACTCCACGGTGCTGTCTTGGTGGGGTGGCCGATCACATCTACGTCGCTGATAACGGGGCCGCTGAAGCGATTTTAGATTAGCCAATAGATCTATTCAAGACAAAAACATGCCTTAATCACTTTTGCTATGCATGATCAGATTGACATAAAACGGTAGATAAAACATAACTCATTGTTTAAGATGTAGATTAGATGGAACCCAGATTAACAAGCGTATGGGTTAGAAGCAGGATATAAGCCGATCTAGATCAATCCCAATCGAGTAGAAGTGATACTTGCTGCAATTAAATAAATAATGGAAGCAATGAGCAATATCGATAACTTAATGAATCTATCGAAGGAGCGTCACCCTTAGATAGAAATGCGATAACTTGACCTTAATCTAGTTGACGGTGAAATTAGGCCGGATCGACAGTCATACTTAAACTAAACAAAATTCGATAGCAACTTATACGAGTCGCGTTGAAGTCGGCCGAATCGATGGCCGTGAATGATATAAGCCATGTAGCCAGTACTGGACAAGCGGTGGGAATTCGGCCAAAATTGATGCC
>CAJGYO010000643.1:0-87864 GCA_904845875.1 Miscanthus lutarioriparius | reverse complement strand
CTCCTAGGTGAGGTGGGTCATGTGGAATCTCACTTCATTCCATTTGGAGAGGGTCATGTTGAATCTCATTTCTTTCCGTTTGGAGACAGTGTTGGTGTCGGTGCAAAGATAGGTGCATGGTTTTGCGCTAGGCGTACCATAGGCTTATAAATCATTTTGGGCCTTGATCGATGGTACCACTAGGTGACGAGGCTCAAGTGGAAGCTTCGTTTGGCCTTTTGGATATGGTGCTAATCTTGACACAAGATAGGTGCACGGTTTTGTCAAAGCGTACCATTGGATCAGAAATCATTTTGGGCCTTTTGATGGAACTCCTAGGTGAGGTGGGTCATGTGGAATCTCACTTCATTCCGTTTGGAGCGGTGTTAGTGTCGGTGCAAGATAGGTGCATGGTTTTGCGCTAGATGTACCATAGGCTTACAAATCATTTTGGGCCTTTTGATGGAACCCCTAGGTGGCGTGGGTCATGTTGAATCTCGCTTCTTTCCGTTTGGAGAGCAGTGTTGGTGTCGGTGCAAGATAGGTGCATGGTTTTGCGCTAGGCGTACCATAGGCTTATAAATCATTTTGGGCCTTGATCGATGGTACCACTAGGTGACGAGGCTCAAGTGGAAGCTCGTTTGACCTTTTTTGGATATAGTGCTAATCTTGACACAAGATAGGTGCAGTTTTGCGTCAAGCGTACCATTGGATCGAAAATCATTTTGGGCCTTTTGATGGAACTCCTAGGTGAGGTGGGTCATGTGGAATCTCACTTCATTCCGTTTGGAGGCAGTGTTGATGTCGGTTGCAAGATAGGTGCATGGTTTTGCGCTAGATGTACCATAGGCTTACAAATCATTTTGGGCCTTTTGATGGAACCCCTAGGTGGCGTGGGTCATGTTGAATCTCGCTTCTTTCCGTTTGGAGACAGTGTTGGTGTCGGTGCAAGATAGGTGCATGGTTTTGCGCTAGGCGTACCATAGGCTTATAAATCGTTTTGGGCCTTGATCGATGGTACTACTAGGTGACGAGGCTCAAGTGGAAGCTCGTTTGACCTTTTTGGGATATAGTGCTAATCTTGACACAAGATAGGTGCAGGTTTGCGTCAAAGCGTACCATAGGCTCGAAAATCATTTTGGGCCTTTTGATGGAACTCCTAGGTGAGGTGGGTCATGTGGAATCTCACTTCATTCCGTTTGGAGACAGTGTTAGTGTCGGTGCAAGATAGGTGCATGGTTTTGCGCTAGATGTACCATAGGCTTACAAATCATTTTGGGCGCTTTCCGATGGAACCCCTAGGTGGCGTGGGTCATGTTGAATCTCGCTTCTTTCCGTTTGGAGAGCAGTGTTTGGTGTCGGTGCAAGATAGGTGCATGGTTTTGCGCTAGGCGTACCATAGGCTTATAAATCATTTTGGGCCTTTCGATGGTACTACTAGGTGGCGAGGGTCAAGTGGAAGCTCGTTTGACCTTTTGGATATAGTGCTAATCTTGGCCTTAAAAGATAGGTGCATGGTTTTTGCGTCAAGCGTACCATAGGCTCGGAAATCATTTGGGGCCTTTTGATGGAACTCCTAGGTGAGGTGGGTCATGTGGAATCTCATTTCTTTCCGTTTGGAGACAGTGTTAATGTCGGTGCAAGATAGGTGCATGGTTTTGCGCTAGGCGTACCATAGGCTCATAAATCGTTTTGGGCCGCTTCGATGGTACCCACTAGGTGACGAGGCTCAAGTGGAAGCTTCGTTTGGCCTTTTCGGATATGGTGCTAATCTTGACACAAGATAGGTGCAGGTTTTGCGTCAAAGCGTACCATTGGATCAGAAATCATTTTGGGCCTTTTGATGGAACTCCTAGGTGAGCGTGGGTCATGTGGAATCTCACTTCATTCCGTTTGGAGAGCAGTGTTAGTGTCGGTGCAAGATAGGTGCATGGTTTTGCGCTAGATGTACCATAGGCTTACAAATCATTTTGGGCCTTTTGATGGAACCCCTAGGTGGCGTGGGTCATGTGGAATCTCGCTTCTTTCCGTTTGGAGACAGTGTGTTGGTGTCGGTGCAAGATAGGTGCATGGTTTTGCGCTAGGCGTACCATAGGCTTATAAATCGTTTTGGGCCTTTTCGATGGTACCACTAGGTGACGAGGCTCAAGTGGAAGCTCGCTTTGACGTTTGGCCTTTCGGATATAGTGCTAATCTTGACACAAGAGATAGGTGCAGTTTTGCGTCAAACGTACCATAGGCTCAAAATCATTTTGGGCCTTTTGATGGGAACTCCTAGGTGAGTGGGTCATGTGGAATCTCATTTCTTTCCGTTTGGAGGTCAGTGTTAATGTCGGTTGCAAGATAGGTGCATGGTTTTAGCTAGTTTTGCGCTAGGCGTACCATAGGCTTATAAATCGTTTTGGGCCTTTCGATGGTACCACTAGGTGACGAGGCTCAAGTGGAAGCTCGTTTTTGACCTTTTGGATATGGTGCTAATCTTGACACAAGATAGGTGCATGGTTTTGCGTCAAGCGTACCATTGGATCGAGAAATCATTTTGGGCCTTTTCGATGGAACTCCTAGGTGACGTGGGTCATGTGGAATCTCACTTCATTCCGTTTGGAGGCAGTGTTAAGTGTCGGTGCAAGATAGGTGCATGGTTTTGCGCTAGATGTACCATAGGCTTACAAATCATTTTGGGCCTTTTTGATGGAACCCCTAGGTGGCGTGGGTCATGTGGAATCTCACTTCTTTCCGTTTGGAGAGCAGTGTTGGTGTCGGTGCAAGATAGGTGCATGGTTTTGCGCTAGGCGTACCATAGGCTTATAAATCATTTTGGGCCTTGATCGATGGTACCACTAGGTGGCGAGGCTCAAGTGGAAGCTTCGTTTGACCTTTTGGGATATGGTGCTAATCTTGACACAAGATAGGTGCATGGTTTTGCGTCAAGCGTACCATTGGATCAGAAATCATTTTGGGCCTTTCGATGGAACTCCTAGGTGAGTGGGTCATGTGGAATCTCACTTCATTCCGTTTGGAGATAGTGTTAGTGTCGGTGCAAGATAGGTGCATGGTTTGCGCTAGATGTACCATAGGCTTACAAATCATTTTGGGCCTTTTGATGGAACCCCTAGGTGGCGTGGGTCATGTGGAATCTCGCTTCTTTCCGTTTGGAGCAGGTGTTGGTGTCGGTGCAAGATAGGTGCATGGTTTTGCGCTAGGCGTACCATAGGCTTATAAATCATTTTGGGCCTTTTCGATGGTACCACTAGGTGACGAGGCTCAAGTGGAAGCTCGTTTGACCCTTTTTGGATATAGTGCTAATCTTGACACAAGATAGGTGCATGTTTTGCGTCAAAGCGTACCATAGGCTCATAAATCATTTTGGGCCTTTTGATGGAACTCCTAGGTGAGCGTGGGTCATGTGGAATCTCACTTCATTCCGTTTGGAGACAGTGTTAGTGTCGGTGCAAGATAGGTGCATGGTTTTGCGCTAGATGTACCATAGGCTTACAAATCATTTTGGGCCTTTGACCGATGGAACCCCTAGGTGACGTGGGTCATGTGGAATCTCGCTTCTTTCTTTCGTTTGGAGCAGTGTTGGTGTCGGTGCAAGATAGGTGCATGGTTTGCGCTAGGCGTACCATAGGCTTATAAATCATTTTGGGCCTTTTCGATGGTACCACTAGGTGACGAGGGGCTCAAGTGGAAGCTCGTTTGACCTTTTGGATATGGTGCTAATCTTGACACAAGATAGGTGCATGGTTTTGCGTCAAGCGTACCATAGGCTCATAAATCATTTTGGGCCTTTTCGATGGAACTCCTAGGTGACGTGGGTCATGTGGAATCTCACTTCATTCCGTTTGGGAGATAGTGTTAGTGTTGGTGCAAGATAGGTGCATGGTTTGCGCTAGATGTACCATAGGCTTACAAATCATTTTGGGCCTTTTGATGGAACCCCTAGGTGACGTGGGTCATGTGGAATCTCACTTCTTTCCGTTTGGAGACAGTGTTGGTGTCGGTGCAAGATAGGTGCATGGTTTTGCGCTAGGCGTACCATAGGCTTATAAATCATTTTGGGCCTTGATCGATGGTACCACTAGGTGACGAGGCTCAAGTGGAAGCTTCGTTTGACCTTTTCGGATATGGTGCTAATCTTGACACAAGATAGGTGCATGGTTTGCGTCAAAGCGTACCATTGGATCAGAAATCATTTTGGGCCTTTTGATGGAACTCCTAGGTGAGTGTGGGTCATGTGGAATCTCACTTCATTCCGTTTGGAGATAGTGTTAGTGTCGGTGCAAGATAGGTGCATGGTTTTGCGCTAGATGTACCATAGGCTTACAAATCATTTTGGGCCTTTTGATGGAACCCCTAGGTGGCGTGGGTCATGTGGAATCTCGCTTCTTTCCGTTTGGAGACAGTGTTGGTGTCGGTGCAAGATAGGTGCATGGTTTTGCGCTAGGCGTACCATAGGCTTATAAATCATTTTGGGCCTTGATCGATGGTACCACTAGGTGACGAGGCTCAAGTGGAAGCTTCGTTTGACCTTTTGGATATGGTGCTAATCTTGACACAAGATAGGTGCATGTTTTTGCGTCAAAGCGTACCATTGGATCAGAAATCATTTTGGGCGCTTTTGATGGAACTCCTAGGTGAGGTGGGTCATGTGGAATCTCACTTCATTCCGTTTGGAGACAGTGTTAGTGTCGGTGCAAGATAGGTGCATGGTTTTGCGCTAGATGTACCATAGGCTTACAAATCATTTTGGGCCTTTTGATGGAACCCCTAGGTGGCGTGGGTCATGTGGAATCTCGCTTCTTTCCGTTTGGAGAGCAGTGTGTTGGTGTCGGTGCAAGATAGGTGCATGGTTTTGCGCTAGGCGTACCATAGGCTTATAAATCATTTTGGGCCTTGATCGATGGTACTACTAGGTGACGAGGCTCAAGTGGAAGCTTCGTTTGGCCTTTTTTTGGATATAGTGCTAATCTTGACACAAGATAGGTGCACGGTTTTGCGTCAAAGCGTACTATAGGCTCGAAAATCATTTTGGGCCTTTTGATGGAACTCCTAGGTGAGGTGGGTCATGTGGAATCTCACTTCATTCCGTTTGGAGACAGTGTTAGTGTCGGTGCAAGATAGGTGCATGGTTTTGCGCTAGATGTACCATAGGCTTACAAATCATTTTGGGCCTTTTCGATGGAACCCCTAGGTGGCGTGGGTCATGTTGAATCTCGCTTCTTTCCGTTTGGAGACAGTGTTGGTGTCGGTGCAAGATAGGTGCATGGTTTTTGACGCGCTAGCGTACCATAGGCTTATAAATCATTTTGGGCCTTGATCGATGGTACTACTAGGTGACGAGGCTCAAGTGGAAGCTCGTTTGACCTTTTGGATATAGTGCTAATCTTGGCGCAAGATAGGTGCATGGTTTTGCGTCAAAGCGTACCATAGGCTCGAAAATCATTTTGGGCCTTTTGATGGGAACTCCTAGGTGAGGTGGGTCATGTGGAATCTCACTTCTTTCCGTTTGGAGACAGTGTTAATGTCGGTGCAAGATAGGTGCATGGTTTTGCGCTAGGCGTACCATAGGCTTATAAATCGTTTTGGGCCTTTTCGATGGTACCACTAGGTGACGAGGCTCAAGTGGAAGCTCGTTTGACCTTTTGATATGGTGCTAATCTTGACACAAGATAGGTGCAGGTTTGCGTCAAGCGTACCATTGGATCAGAAATCATTTTGGGCGCACCGATGGAACTCCTAGGTGACGTGGGTCATGTGGAATCTCACTTCATTCCGTTTGGAGATAGTGTTGAGTGTCGGTGCAAGATAGGTGCATGGTTTTGCGCTAGATGTACCATAGGCTTACAAATCATTTTGGGCCTTTTGATGGAACCCCTAGGTGAGTGGGTCATGTGGAATCTCACTTCTTTCCGTTTGGAGACAGTGTTGGTGTCGGTGCAAGATAGGTGCATGGTTTTGCGCTAGGCGTACCATAGGCTTATAAATCGTTTTGGGCCTTTCGATGGTACCACTAGGTGACGAGGCTCAAGTGGAAGCTTCGTTTGACCTTTTGGATATGGTGCTAATCTTGACACAAGATAGGTGCACGGTTTGCGTCAAGCGTACCATTGGATCAGAAATCATTTTGGGCCTTTTGATGGAACTCCTAGGTGATGTGGGTCATGTGGAATCTCACTTCATTCCGTTTGGAGAGCAGTGTTAGTGTCGGTGCAAGATAGGTGCATGGTTTTGCGCTAGATGTACCATAGGCTTACAAATCATTTTGGGCCTTTTGATGGAACCCCTAGGTGACGTGGGTCATGTGGAATCTCGCTTCTTTCCGTTTGGAGAGCAGTGTTGGTGTCGGTGCAAGATAGGTGCATGGTTTTGCGCTAGGCGTACCATAGGCTTATAAATCATTTTTGGGCCTTTTCGATGGTACCACTAGGTGACGAGGCTCAAGTGGAAGCTCGTTTGACCTTTTCGGATATAGTGCTAATCTTGACACAAGATAGGTGCATGGTTTTTTGGCGTCAAACGTACCATAGGCTCAGAAAATCATTTTGGGCCTTTTCGATGGAACTCCTAGGTGATGTGGGTCAAGTGGAATCTCACTTCATTCCGTTTGGAGATAGTGTTAATGTTGGTGCAAGATAGGTGCATGGTTTGCGCTAGATGTACCATAGAACTTAAAAATCATTTTGGGCCTTTTGATGGAACCCCTAGGTGATGTGGGGTCATGTGGAATCTCACTTCTTTCCGTTTGGAGACAGTGTTGGTGTCGGTGCAAGATAGGTGCATGGTTTTGCGCTAGGCGTACCATAGGCTTATAAATCGTTTTGGGCCTTTCGATGGTACCACTAGGTGACGAGGCTCAAGTGGAAGCTTCGTTTGACCTTTTTGGATATGGTGCTAATCTTGACACAAGATAGGTGCATGGTTTGCGTCAAAGCGTACCATTGGATCAGAAATCATTTTGGGCCTTTTGATGGAACTCCTAGGTGAGGTGGGTCATGTGGAATCTCACTTCATTCCGTTTGGAGACAGTGTTAGTGTCGGTTGCAAGATAGGTGCATGGTTTTGCGCTAGATGTACCATAGGCTTACAAATCATTTTGGGCCTTTTGATGATGGAACCCCTAGGTGACGTGGGTCATGTGGAATCTCGCTTCTTTCCGTTTGGAGATAGTGTTGGTGTCGGTGCAAGATAGGTGCATGGTTTTGCGCTAGGCGTACCATAGGCTTATAAATCATTTTGGGCCTTGATCGATGGTACCACTAGGTGACGAGGCTCAAGTGGAAGCTCGTTTGACCTTTTGGATATAGTGCTAATCTTGACACAAGATAGGTGCACGGTTTTGCGTCAAACGTACCATACCATTGGATCAGAAATCATTTTGGGCCTTTTGATGGAACTCCTAGGTGAGTGGGTCATGTGGAATCTCACTTCATTCCGTTTGGAGAGCAGTGTTAGTGTCGGTGCAAGATAGGTGCATGGTTTTGCGCTAGATGTACCATAGGCTTACAAAATCATTTTGGGCCTTTTGATGGAACCCCTAGGTGGCGTGGGTCATGTTGAATCTCGCTTCTTTCCGTTTGGAGATAGTGTTGGTGTCGGTGCAAGATAGGTGCATGGTTTTGCGCTAGGCGTACCATAGGCTTATAAATCGTTTTGGGCCTTGATCGATGGTACTACTAGGTGACGAGGCTCAAGTGGAAGCTTCGTTTGACCCTTTGGGATATAGTGCTAATCTTGGCACAAGATAGGTGCAGTTTTGCGTCAAGCGTACCATAGGCTCAAAATCATTTTGGGCCTTTTGATGGAACTCCCTAGGTGAGGTGGGTCATGTGGAATCTCACTTCATTCCGTTTGGAGACAGTGTTAATGTCGGTGCAAGATAGGTGCATGGTTTTGCGCTAGATGTACCATAGGCTTATAAATCATTTTGGGCGCTTTCGATGGAACCACTAGGTGGCGTGGGTCAGGCTCAGGCTGTACCATAGGAAGCTCGTTTGACCTTTTGGGATATGGTGCTAATCTTGACACAAGATAGATGGAGCTAGTTTTTTAAATATAAATCGTACCATTGGATCAGAAATCAAATTTACCATGGCGCGTCATTTTGGGCCTTTTGATGGAACTCCTAGGTGACGTGGGTCATGTGGAATCTCACTTCATTCCGTTTGGAGCGGTGTTAGTGTCGGTGCAAGATAGGTGCATGGTTTTGCGCTAGATGTACCATAGGCTTACAAATCATTTTGGGCCTTTTGATGGAACCCCTAGGTGGCGTGGGTCATGTGGAATCTCGCTTCTTTCCGTTTGGAGACAGTGTTGGTGTCGGTGCAAGATAGGTGCATGGTTTTGCGCTAGGCGTACCATAGGCTTATAAATCATTTTGGGCCGATCGATGGTACCACTAGGTGACGAGGCTCAAGTGGAAGCTTCGTTTGACCTTTTCGATATAGTGCTAATCTTGACACAAGATAGGTGCACAGTTTTGCGTCAAGCGTACCATTGGCTCAAAATCATTTTGGGCCTTTTGATGGAACTCCTAGGTGAGGTGGGTCATGTGGAATCTCACTTCATTCCGTTTGGAGACAGTGTTAGTGTCGGTTGCAAGATAGGTGCATGGTTTTGCGCTAGATGTACCATAGGCTTACAAATCATTTTGGGCCTTTTGATGGAACCCCTAGGTGAGCGTGGGTCATGTGGAATCTCGCTTCTTTCCGTTTGGAGATAGTGTTGGTGTCGGTGCAAGATAGGTGCATGGTTTTGCGCTAGGCGTACCATAGGCTTATAAATCATTTTGGGCCTTGATCGATGGTACTACTAGGTGACGAGGCTCAAGTGGAAGCTCGTTTGACCTTTTGGGATATGGTGCTAATCTTGACAAAGATAGGTGCATGGTTTTGCGTCAAGCGTACCATAGGCTCAAAAATCATTTTGGGCCTTTTGATGGAACTCCTAGGTGAGGTGGGTCATGTGGAATCTCACTTCTTTCCGTTTGGAGACAGTGTTAATGTGTCGGTGCAAGATAGGTGCATGGTTTTGCGCTAGATGCGTACCATAGGCTTACAAATCATTTTGGGCGCTTTCGATGGTACCACTAGGTGGCGAGGGTCAAGTGGAATCTCGTTTGACCCTTTTGGGATATGGTGCTAATCTTGACACAAGATAGGTGCATGGTTTTGCGTCAAAGCGTACCATTGGATCATAAATCATTTTGGGCCTTTTCGATGGAACTCCTAGGTGACGTGGGTCATGTGGAATCTCACTTCATTCCGTTTGGAGATAGGTGTTAGTGTCGGTGCAAAGATAGGTGCATGGTTTTGCGCTAGATGTACCATAGGCTTACAAATCATTTTGGGCTTTTTGATGGAACCCCTAGGTGGCGTGGGTCATGTGGAATCTCATTTTCTTTCCGTTTGGAGACAGTGTTGGTGTCGGTGCAAGATAGGTGCATGGTTTTGCGCTAGGCGTACCATAGGCTTATAAATCGTTTTGGGCCTTGATCGATGGTACCACTAGGTGACGAGGCTCAAGTGGAAGCTCGTTTGACCTTTTGGATATAGTGCTAATCTTGACACAAGATAGGTGCATGGTTTGCGTCAAGCGTACCATTGGATCATAAATCATTTTGGGCCTTTCGATGGAACTCCTAGGTGAGGTGGGTCATGTGGAATCTCACTTCATTCCGTTTGGAGATAGTGTTAGTGTCGGTGCAAGATAGGTGCATGGTTTTGCGCTAGATGTACCATAGGCTTACAAATCATTTTGGGCCTTTTGATGGAACCCCTAGGTGGCGTGGGTCATGTGGAATCTCGCTTCTTTCCGTTTGGAGACAGTGTTGGTGTCGGTGCAAGATAGGTGCATGGTTTTGCGCTAGGCGTACCATAGGCTTATAAATCATTTTGGGCCTTTTCGATGGTACCACTAGGTGACGAGGCTCAAGTGGAAAATCGTTTGACCTTTTTTGGATATATAGTGCTAATCTTGACACAAGATAGGTGCATGGTTTGCGTCAAAAGCGTACCATAGGCTTATAAATCATTTTGGGCCTTTTCGATGGTACTCTAGGTGATGAGGGTCAAGTGGAATCTCACTTTGACCGTTTTTGGATATAGTGCTAATCTTGGCCAAAAGATAGGTGCATGGTTTGTGTCAAGCGTACCATAGGCTTACAAATCATTTGGGCGCTTTTGATGGAACTCCCTAGGTGATGTGGGTCATGTGGAATCTCACTTCTTTCCGTTTGGAGACAGTGTTGGTGTCGGTGCAAGATAGGTGCATGGTTTTGCGCTAGGCGTACCATAGGCTTATAAATCGTTTTGGGCGCGATCGATGGTACCACTAGGTGACGAGGCTCAAGTGGAAGCTTCGTTTGACCTTTTGGATATGGTGCTAATCTTGACACAAGATAGGTGCATGGTTTTGCGTCAAGCGTACCATTGGATCAAAATCATTTTGGGCCTTTTGATGGAACTCCTAGGTGACGTGGGTCATGTGGAATCTCACTTCATTCCGTTTGGAGGCCAGTGTTAGTGTCGGTGCAAGATAGGTGCATGGTTTTGCGCTAGATGTACCATAGGCTTACAAATCATTTTGGGCCTTTTGATGATGGAACCCCTAGGTGGCGTGGGTCATGTGGAATCTCGCTTCTTTCCGTTTGGAGCAGTGTTGGTGTCGGTGCAAGATAGGTGCATGGTTTTTAGCTAGGCGTACCATAGGCTTATAAATCATTTTGGGCCTTGATCGATGGTACCACTAGGTGACGAGGCTCAAGTGGAAGCTTCGTTTGGCCTTTTGGATATAGTGCTAATCTTGACACAAGATAGGTGCACGGTTTTGCGTCAAAGCGTACCATTGGATCAAAATCATTTTGGGCCTTTTGATGGAACTCCTAGGTGAGCGTGGGTCATGTGGAATCTCACTTCATTCCGTTTGGAGACGATGTTAGTGTCGGTGCAAGATAGGTGCATGGTTTTGCGCTAGATGTACCATAGGCTTACAAATCATTTTGGGCCTTTTGATGGAACCCCTAGGTGACGTGGGTCATGTTGAATCTCGCTTCTTTCCGTTTGGAGAGCAGGTGTTGGTGTCGGTGCAAGATAGGTGCATGGTTTTGCGCTAGGCGTACCATAGGCTTATAAATCATTTTGGGCCTTTGATCGATGGTACCACTAGGTGACGAGGCTCAAGTGGAAGCTCGTTTGACCTTTTGGATATGGTGCTAATCTTGACACAAGATAGGTGCAGTTTTGCGTCAAAAGCGTACCATTGGATCAAAAATCATTTTGGGCCTTTTGATGGAACTCCTAGGTGAGCGTGGGTCATGTGGAATCTCACTTCATTCCGTTTGGAGATAGTGTTAGTGTCGATTGCAAGATAGGTGCATGGTTTTGCGCTAGATGTACCATAGGCTTACAAATCATTTGGGCCTTTTGATGGAACCCCTAGGTGGCGTGGGTCATGTTGAATCTCGCTTCTTTCCGTTTGGAGAGCAGTGTTGGTGTCGGTGCAAGATAGGTGCATGGTTTTGCGCTAGGCGTACCATAGGCTTATAAATCATTTTGGGCCTTCGATCGATGGTACTACTAGGTGACGAGGCTCAAGTGGAAGCTTCGTTTGGCCCTTTGGATATAGTGCTAATCTTGACACAAGATAGGTGCAGCAGTTTTGCGTCAAAGCGTACCATAGGCTCAAAATCATTTTTTGGGCCTTTTGATGGAACTCCTAGGTGAGGTGGGTCATGTGGAATCTCACTTCATTCCGTTTGGAGACAGTGTTAGTGTCGGTGCAAGATAGGTGCATGGTTTTAGCTAGATGTACCATAGGCTTACAAATCATTTTGGGCCTTTTGATGGAACCCCTAGGTGGCGTGGGTCATGTTGAATCTCGCTTCTTTCCGTTTGGAGACAGGTGTTGGTGTCGGTGCAAGATAGGTGCATGGTTTTGCGCTAGGCGTACCATAGGCTTATAAATCATTTTTGGGCCGCGATCGATGGTACTACTAGGTGACGAGGCTCAAGTGGAAGCTCGTTTGACCTTTGGGATATAGTGCTAATCTTGGCACAAGATAGGTGCATGGTTTGCGTCAAAGCGTACCATAGGCTCGAAAAATCATTTTGGGCCTTTTGATGGAACTCCTAGGTGAGGTGGGTCATGTGGAATCTCACTTCATTCCGTTTGGAGAGCAGTGTTGATGTCGGTGCAAGATATAGGTGCATGGTTTTGCGCTAGATGTACCATAGGCTTACAAATCATTTTGGGCCTTTTCGATGGAACCCCTAGGTGGCGTGGGTCATGTGGAATCTCGTTTTTCCGTTTGGAGATAGTGTTGGTGTTGATGCAAGATAGGTGCATGGTTTTGCGCGCTAGGCGTACCATAGGCTTATAAATCATTTTGGGCCTTTCGATGGTACTACTAGGTGACGCGAGGGTCAAGTGGAATCTCATCGTTCATTCCTTTTGGATATAGTGCTAATCTTGGCGCAAGATAGGTGCATGGTTTTGCGCTAAATGTACCATAGGCTCAGGAAAAATCATTTTGGGCCTTTTGATGGAACTCCTAGGTGAGCGTGGGTCATGTGGAATCTCATTTCTTTCCGTTTGGAGACAGTGTTGGTGTGTCGGTGCAAGATAGGTGCATGGTTTTGCGCTAGGCGTACCATAGGCTCTTATAAATCGTTTTGGGCCTTGATCGATGGTACCACTAGGTGGCGAGGCTCAAGTGGAAGCTCGTTTGACCTTTTGGATATATGGTGCTAATCTTGACACAAGATAGGTGCATGGTTTTGCGTCAGCGTACCATTGGATCAGAAATCATTTTGGGCCTTTTGATGGAACTCCTAGGTGAGCGTGGGTCATGTGGAATCTCACTTCATTCCGTTTGGAGAGCAGTGTTGAGTGTCGGTGCAAGATAGGTGCATGGTTTGCGCTAGATGTACCATAGGCTTACAAATCATTTTGGGCCTTTTGATGGAACCCCTAGGTGGCGTGGGTCATGTGGAATCTCGCTTCTTTCCGTTTGGAGGAGCAGTTGGTGTCGATGCAAGATAGGTGCATGGTTTTGCGCTAGGCGTACCATAAACTTATAAATCATTTTGGGCCTTTTCGATGGTACCACTAGGTGACGAGGCTCAAGTGGCTCAAGTTCAATCTCGTTTGGCCTTTTGCAGGATATAGTGCTAATCTTGACACAAGATAGGTGCATGGTTTTGCGTCAATGCGTACCATAATATAGCTTTTGCGTAAAATCATTTTGGGCGCTTTTGATGGAACTCCTAGGTGATGTGGGTCATGTGGAATCTCACTTCTTTCCGTTTGGAGACAGTGTTAATGTCGGTGCAAGATAGGTGCATGGTTTTGCGCTAGATGTACCATAGGCTTATAAATCGTTTTGGGCCTTGATCGATGGTACCACTAGGTGACGAGGCTCAAGTGGAAGCTTCGTTTGACCTTTTGGGATATGGTGCTAATCTTGACACAAGATAGGTGCATGGTTTTTTCAAAGCGTACCATTGGATCATAAATCATTTTGGGCCTTTTCGATGGAACTCCTAGGTGGCGTGGGTCATGTGGAATCTCACTTCATTCCGTTTGGAGATAGTGTTAGTGTCGGTGCAAGATAGGTGCATGGTTTTGCGCTAGATGTACCATAGGCTTACAAATCATTTTGGGCCTTTTGATGGAACCCCTAGGTGACGTGGGTCATGTGGAATCTCACTTCTTTCCGTTTGGAGGCAGTGTTGGTGTCGGTGCAAGATAGGTGCATGGTTTTGCGCTAGGCGTACCATAGGCTTATAAATCATTTTTTTGGGCCTTGATCGATGGTACCACTAGGTGACGAGGCTCAAGTGGAAGCTTCGTTTTGACCTTTTCGGATATGGTGCTAATCTTGACACAAGATAGGTGCATGCAGTTTTGCGTCAAACGTACCATTGGATCAAATCATTTTGGGCCTTTTGATGGAACTCCTAGGTGAGGTGGGTCATGTGGAATCTCACTTCATTCCGTTTGGAGATAGTGTTAGTGTCGGTGCAAGATAGGTGCATGGTTTTGCGCTAGATGTACCATAGGCTTACAAATCATTTTGGGCCTTTTGATGGAACCCCTAGGTGGCGTGGGTCATGTGGAATCTCGCTTCTTTCCGTTTGGAGGCAGTGTTGGTGTCGATGCAAGATAGGTGCATGGTTTTGCGCTAGGCGTACCATAGGCTTATAAATCATTTTGGGCGCGATCGATGGTACCACTAGGTGACGAGGCTCAAGTGGAAGCTCGTTTGACCTTTTGGATATAGTGCTAATCTTGACACAAGATAGGTGCAGGTTTTGCGTCAAGCGTACCATAGGATCGGAAATCATTTTGGGCCTTTTGATGGAACTCCTAGGTGAGCGTGGGTCATGTGGAATCTCACTTCATTCCGTTTGGAGATAGTGTTAGTGTCGGTGCAAGATAGGTGCATGGTTTTGCGCTAGATGTACCATAGGCTTACAAATCATTTGGGCCTTTTTGATGGAACCCCTAGGTGGCGTGGGTCATGTGGAATCTCGCTTCTTTCCGTTTGGAGAGCAGTGTTGGTGTCGGTGCAAGATAGGTGCATGGTTTTGCGCTAGGCGTACCATAGGCTTATAAATCATTTTGGGCCTTTTCGATCGATGGTACCACTAGGTGACGAGGCTCAAGTGGAAGCTTCGTTTGACCTTTTTGGATATAGTGCTAATCTTGACACAAGATAGGTGCATGGTTTCGTCAAACGTACCATAGGGATCAATAAATCATTTTGGGCCTTTTGATGGAACTCTAGGTGAGGTGGGTCATGTGGAATCTCACTTCATTCCGTTTGGAGATAGTGTTAATGTCGGTGCAAGATAGGTGCATGGTTTTGCGCTAGATGTACCATAGGCTTACAAATCATTTTGGGCCTTTTGATGGAACCCCTAGGTGATGTGGGTCATGTGGAATCTCACTTCTTTCCGTTTGGAGACAGTGTTGGTGTCGGTGCAAGATAGGTGCATGGTTTTGCGCTAGGCGCGTACCATAGGCTTGGCTTATAAATCATTTTGGGCCTTTTCGATGGTACCACTAGGTGACGAGGCTCAAGTGGAAGCTCGTTTGACCTTTTTGGATATGGTGCTAATCTTGACACAAGATAGGTGCATGGTTTTGCGTCAAAAGCGTACCATTGGATCAGAAATCATTTTGGGCGCACCGATGGAACTCCTAGGTGGCGTGGGTCATGTGGAATCTCACTTCATTCCGTTTGGAGACAGTGTTAGTGTTGGAATCTCGGTGCAAGATAGGTGCATGGTTTTGCTAGATGTACCATAGGCTTACAAATCATTTTGGGCCTTTTGATGGAACCCCTAGGTGACGTGGGTCATGTGGAATCTCACTTCTTTCCGTTTGAGATAGGTGTTGGTGTCGGTGCAAGATAGGTGCATGGTTTTGCGCTAGGCGTACCATAGGCTTATAAATCATTTTTGGGCCGATCGATGGTACCACTAGGTGACGAGGCTCAAGTGGAAAGCTCGTTTGACCTTTTGGATATATGGTGCTAATCTTGACACAAGATAGGTGCATGCAGTTTTGCGTCAAAGCGTACCATTGGATCAGAAATCATTTTGGGCCTTTTGATGGAACTCCTAGGTGAGGTGGGTCATGTGGAATCTCACTTCATTCCGTTTGGAGGCGGTGTTAGTGTCGGTGCAAGATAGGTGCATGGTTTTGCGCTAGATGTACCATAGGCTTACAAATCATTTTGGGCCTTTTGATGGAACCCCTAGGTGAGCGTGGGTCATGTGGAATCTCGCTTCTTTCCGTTTGGAGACAGTGTTGGTGTCGGTGCAAGATAGGTGCATGGTTTTGCGCTAGGCGTACCATAGGCTTATAAATCGTTTTGGGCCTTGATCGATGGTACCACTAGGTGACGAGGCTCAAGTGGAAGCTCGTTTGACCTTTTGGATATATGCTGCTAATCTTGACACAAGATAGGTGCATGTTTGCGTCAAAGCGTACCATAGGCTCGAAAATCATTTTGGGCCTTTTTTGATGGAACTCCTAGGTGAGCGTGGGTCATGTGGAATCTCACTTCATTCCGTTTGGAGAGCAGTGTTAGTGTCGGTGCAAGATAGGTGCATGGTTTTGCGCTAGATGTACCATAGGCTTACAAATCATTTTGGGCCTTTTCGATGGAACCCCTAGGTGGCGTGGGTCATGTGGAATCTCGCTTC
This sequence comes from Miscanthus lutarioriparius, assembly GCA_904845875.1. Classification (NCBI taxonomy): domain Eukaryota; kingdom Viridiplantae; phylum Streptophyta; class Magnoliopsida; order Poales; family Poaceae; genus Miscanthus; species Miscanthus lutarioriparius. The sequence goes on along the minus strand of CAJGYO010000643.1, from coordinate 71,671 downwards.
TTTCCGTTTGGAGACAGGTGTTGGTGTCGGTTGCAAAGATAGGTGCATGGTTTTGCGCTAGGCGTACCATAGGCTTATAAATCATTTTGGGCCTTTTCGATGGTACTACTAGGTGGCGAGGCTCAAGTGGAAGCTTCGTTTTCCCTTTGGATATATAGTGCTAATCTTGGCGCAAGATAGGTGCATGGTTTGCGCAAGCGTACCATAGGCTCGGAAATCATTTTGGGGCCTTTTGATGGAACTCCTAGGTGAGTGGGTCATGTGGAATCTCATTTCTTTCCGTTTGGAGACAGTGTTAATGTCGGTGCAAGATAGGTGCATGGTTTTGCGCTAGGCGTACTAGGCGTACCATAGGCTCATAAATCGTTTTGGGCCTTTTCGATGGTACCACTAGGTGGCGAGGCTCAAGTGGAAGCTTCGTTTGACCTTTTGGATATGGTGCTAATCTTGACACAAAGATAGGTGCATGCGGTTTTGCGTCAAAGGCGTACCATTGGATCAGAAATCATTTTGGGCCTTTTGATGGAACTCCTAGGTGACGTGGGTCATGTGGAATCTCACTTCATTCCGTTTGGAGAGCAGTGTTAGTGTCGGTGCAAGATAGGTGCATGGTTTGCGCTAGATGTACCATAGGCTTACAAATCATTTTGGGCCTTTTTGATGGAACCCCTAGGTGACGTGGGTCATGTGGAATCTCACTTCTTTCCGTTTGGAGAGCGGTGTTGGTGTCGGTTGCAAGATAGGTGCATGGTTTTGCGCTAGGCGTACCATAGGCTTATAAATCATTTTGGGCCGCGATCGATGGTACCACTAGGTGACGAGGCTCAAGTGGAAGCTTCGTTTTGACCTTTTTGGATATGGTGCTAATCTTGACACAAGATAGGTGCATGGTTTTGCGTCAAAGCGTACCATTGGATCAAAAATCATTTTGGGCTTTTGATGGAACTCCTAGGTGACGTGGGTCATGTGGAATCTCACTTCATTCCGTTTGGAGCAGGTGTTAGTGTCGGTGCAAGATAGGTGCATGGTTTTGCGCTAGATGTACCATAGGCTTACAAATCATTTTGGGCCTTTTGATGGAACCCCTAGGTGGCGTGGGTCATGTGGAATCTCGCTTCTTTCCGTTTGGAGACAGTGTTGGTGTCGGTGCAAGATAGGTGCATGGTTTTGCGCTAGAGCGTACCATAGGCTTATAAATCATTTTGGGCCTTGATCGATGGTACCACTAGGTGACGAGGCTCAAGTGGAAGCTCGTTTGACCTTTCGGATATAGTGCTAATCTTGACACAAGATAGGTGCATGGTTTTTCGTCAAAGCGTACCATAGGCTCGAAATCATTTTGGGCACTTGATGGAACTCCTAGGTGAGGTGGGTCATGTGGAATCTCACTTCATTCCGTTTGGAGACAGTGTTAGTGTCGGTTGCAAGATAGGTGCATGGTTTTAGCTAGATGTACCATAGGCTTACAAATCATTTTGGGCCTTTTCGATGGAACCCCTAGGTGGCGTGGGTCATGTTGAATCTCGCTTCTTTCCGTTTGGAGATAGTGTTGGTGTCGGTGCAAGATAGGTGCATGGTTTTGCGCTAGGCGTACCATAGGCTTATAAATCGTTTTGGGCCTTGATCGATGGTACTACTAGGTGACGAGGCTCAAGTGGAAGCTCGTTTGACCTTTGGATATAGTGCTAATCTTGACACAAGATAGGTGCCGCAGTTTTGCGTCAAAGCGTACCATAGGCTCGGAAATCATTTTGGGCTTTTGATGGAACTCCTAGGTGAGGTGGGTCATGTGGAATCTCATTTCTTTCCGTTTGGAGACAGTGTTAATGTCGGTGCATAGATAGGTGCATGGTTTTGCGCTAGATGTACCATAGGCTCATAAATCATTTTGGGCCTTTTCGATGGTACCACTAGGTGGCGAGGGTCAAGTGGAAGCTTCGTTTGACCTTTTGGATATGGTGCTAATCTTGACACAAGATAGGTGCATTTTGCGTCAAGCGTACCATTGGATCAGAAATCATTTTGGGCCTTTTTGATGGAACTCCTAGGTGGCGTGGGTCATGTGGAATCTCACTTCATTCCGTTTGGAGATAGTGTTAGTGTCGGTGCAAGATAGGTGCATGGTTTTGCGCTAGATGTACCATAGGCTTACAAATCATTTTGGGCCTTTTGATGGAACCCCTAGGTGACGTGGGTCATGTGGAATCTCACTTCTTTCCGTTTGGAGACAGTGTTGGTGTCGGTGCAAGATAGGTGCATGGTTTTGCTAGGCGTACCATAGGCTTATAAATCGTTTTGGGCCTTGATCGATGGTACCACTAGGTGAGACGAGGCTCAAGTGTGGAAGCTTCGTTTGACCTTTTGGATATGGTGCTAATCTTGACACAAGATAGGTGCACGTTTTGCGTCAAAGCGTACCATTGGATCAGAAATCATTTTGGGCGCTTTTGATGGAACTCCTAGGTGACGTGGGTCATGTGGAATCTCACTTCATTCCGTTTGGAGATATAGTGTTAGTGTCGGTGCAAGATAGGTGCATGGTTTTGCGCTAGATGTACCATAGGCTTACAAATCATTTTGGGCCTTTTGATGGAACCCCTAGGTGATGTGGGTCATGTGGAATCTCACTTCTTTCCGTTTGGAGAGCAGTGTTGGTGTCGGTGCAAGATAGGTGCATGGTTTTGCGCTAGGCGTACCATAGGCTTATAAATCATTTTGGGCCTTTTCGATGGTACCACTAGGTGACGAGGCTCAAGTGGAAGCTCGTTTGACCTTTTGGATATAGTGCTAATCTTGACACAAGATAGGTGCAGGTTTAAATCAAAGCGTACCATAGGATCAAATCAATTTTTTGGGCCTTTTCGATGGAACTCCTAGGTGATGTGGGTCATGTGGAATCTCACTTCATTCCGTTTGGAGATGGTGTTAGTGTCGGTGCAAGATAGGTGCATGGTTTTGCGCTAGATGTACCATAGGCTTACAAATCATTTTGGGCCTTTTGATGGAACCCCTAGGTGATGTGGGTCATGTGGAATCTCACTTCTTTCCGTTTGGAGACAGTGTTGGTGTCGGTGCAAGATAGGTGCATGGTTTTGCGCTAGGCGTACCATAGGCTTATAAATCGTTTTGGGCCTTTTCGATCGATGGTACCACTAGGTGACGAGGCTCAAGTGGAAGCTTCGTTTGACCTTTTTGGATATAGTGCTAATCTTGACACAAGATATAGGTGCAGGTTTTGCGTCAAGCGTACCATTGGATCAAAATCATTTTGGGCCTTTTGATGGAACTCCTAGGTGAGGTGGGTCATGTGGAATCTCACTTCATTCCGTTTGGAGGCAGTGTTAGTGTCGGTGCAAGATAGGTGCATGGTTTTGCGCTAGATGTACCATAGGCTTACAAATCATTTTGGGCCTTTTGATGGAACCCCTAGGTGGCGTGGGTCATGTGGAATCTCGCTTCTTTCCGTTTGGAGACAGTGTGTTGGTGTCGGTGCAAGATAGGTGCATGGTTTTGCGCTAGGCGTACCATAGGCTTATAAATCGTTTTGGGCCTTTTCGATGGTACCACTAGGTGACGAGGGTCAAGTGGAATCTCGTTTGACCTTTTGGATATAGTGCTAATCTTGACACAAGATAGGTGCATGTTTTGCGTCAAGCGTACCATAGGCTCAAAATCATTTTGGGCCTTTTGATGGAACTCCTAGGTGAGGTGGGTCATGTGGAATCTCACTTCATTCCGTTTGGAGAGTGTTGTTAATGTCGGTTGCAAGATAGGTGCATGGTTTTTTGCGCTAGACCATACCATAGGCTTACAAATCATTTTGGGCCTTTTGGGCCTTTTCGATGGAACCCCTAGGTGGCGTGGGTCATGTGGAATCTCGTTCTTTCCGTTTGGAGATAGTGTTAATGTTGACACAAGATAGGTGCATGGTTTGCGCTAGAAAGCGTACCATAGGCTTATAAATCATTTTGGGCGCACCGATGGAACTCCTAGGTGACGAAGGGTCATGTGGAATCTCACTTCTTTCCTTTTGGAGATAGTGTTGGTGTTGATGCAAGATAGGTGCATGGTTTTGCGCTAGGCGTACCATAGGCTCATAAATCATTTTGGGCCTTTTCGATGGTACCACTAGGTGACGAGGGTCAAGTGGAATCTCGTTTCTTTCCTTTTTGGATATAGTGCTAATCTTGACACAAGATAGGTGCATGGTTTTGCGTCAAGCGTACCATAGGATCATAAATCATTTTGGGCGCATTCGATGGAACTCCTAGGTGACGTGGGTCATGTGGAATCTCACTTCATTCCGTTTGGAGAGCTAGTGTTGAGTGTCGGTTGCAAGATAGGTGTGCATGGTTTTGCGCTAGATGTACCATAGGCTTACAAATCATTTTGGGCCTTTTGATGGAACCCCTAGGTGACGTGGGTCATGTGGAATCTCACTTCTTTCCGTTTGAGAGCAGTGTTGGTGTCGGTGCAAGATAGGTGCATGGTTTTGCGCTAGGCGTACCATAGGCTTATAAATCATTTTGGGCCTTGATCGATGGTACCACTAGGTGACGAGGCTCAAGTGGAAGCTTCGTTTGACCTTTTTGATATAGTGCTAATCTTGACACAAGATAGGTGCACGGTTTGCGTCAAGCGTACCATTGGATCAGAAATCATTTTGGGCCTTTTGATGGAACTCCTAGGTGAGGTGGGTCATGTGGAATCTCACTTCATTCCGTTTGGAGAGCGGTGTTAGTGTCGGTTGCAAGATAGGTGCATGGTTTTGCGCTAGATGTACCATAGGCTTACAAATCATTTTGGGCCTTTTTGATGGAACCCCTAGGTGGCGTGGGTCATGTTGAATCTCGCTTCTTTCCGTTTGGAGACGTGTTGGTGTCGGTGCAAGATAGGTGCATGGTTTTGCGCTAGGCGTACCATAGGCTTATAAATCGTTTTGGGCCTTGATCGATGGTACTACTAGGTGACGAGGCTCAAGTGGAAGCTCGTTTGACCTTTCGGATATAGTGCTAATCTTGATGCAAGATAGGTGCACGCGGTTTAAATCAAGCGTACCATAGGCTCAAAATCATTTTGGGCCTTTTGATGGAACTCCTAGGTGAGGTGGGTCATGTGGAATCTCACTTCATTCCGTTTGGAGACAGTGTTAGTGTCGGTGCAAGATAGGTGCATGGTTTTGCGCTAGATGTACCATAGGCTTACAAATCATTTTGGGCCTTTTGATGGAACCCCTAGGTGGCGTGGGTCATGTTGAATCTCGCTTCTTTCCGTTTGGAGACAGTGTTGGTGTCGGTGCAAGATAGGTGCATGGTTTTGCGCTAGGCGTACCATAGGCTTATAAATCGTTTTGGGCCTTGATCGATGGTACTACTAGGTGACGAGGCTCAAGTGGAAGCTTCGTTTGACCTTTTTGGATATAGTGCTAATCTTGGCACAAGATAGGTGCAGTTTTGCGTCAAAGCGTACCATAGGCTCGAAATCATTTTGGGCCTTTTTGATGGAACTCCTAGGTGAGGTGGGTCATGTGGAATCTCACTTCATTCCGTTTGGAGAGCAGTGTTAGTGTGTGGTGCAAGATAGGTGCATGGTTTTTTGCGCTAGATGTACCATAGGCTTACAAATCATTTTGGGCCTTTTCGATGGAACCCCTAGGTGGCGTGGGTCATGTGGAACTCGTGCTTCTTTCCGTTTGAGGAGAGTGTTGTTGGTGTCGGTGCAAGATAGGTGCATGGTTTTGCGCTAGGCGTACCATAGGCTTATAAATCGTTTTGGGCGCGATCGATGGTACCACTAGGTGACGAGGCTCAAGTGGAAGCTCGTTTTGACCTTTTGGATATGGTGCTAATCTTGACACAAGATAGGTGCAGGTTTGCGTCAAACGTACCATTGGATCAGAAATCATTTTGGGCGCATCCGATGGAACTCCTAGGTGGCGTGGGTCATGTGGAATCTCACTTCATTCCGTTTGGAGAGCAGGTGTTAGTGTCGGTGCAAGATAGGTGCATGGTTTGCGCTAGATGTACCATAGGCTTACAAATTGTTTTGGGCCTTTTAGATGGAACCCCTAGGTGGCGTGGGTCATGTGGAATCTCGCTTCTTTCCGTTTGGAGAGCAGGTGTTGGTGTCGGTGCAAGATAGGTGCATGGTTTGCGCTAGGCGTACCTTAGGCTTATCAATCGTTTTGGGCGCTTTTCGATGGTACCACTAGGTGGCGAGGGTCAAGTGGAAAATCGTTTTCGACCTTTTGGGATATAGTGCTAATCTTGAAGCAAGATAGGTGCACGGTTTGCGCTAGAGCGTACCATAGGCTTATAAATTTTCAAGTGGAAGCTCGTTTGACCTTTGAGGACATCCCTTCCATTGATACAACCACACGCTGCGTACAACATCGTTTTGGGCCTCCGATGACACTTGCTGAGGACATCGACAACTGCTGCAATTCCAGATCGAAGCTAAAACTTAATTATCGGGTAAAATCGTTCCTCGCTATTCATACAAACTCGTCTCGGAATTGGATGCTACTAAATCATGGTGATGATTGTCTTATTCTTAGGAATGTTGGTCAAGACTCCATTGCCTCATGTTTAGACCCCATGATGAGGATGGAGCAGCCAAACAAGTGGGAATCATCATTAATGGGGCGCGCAGCTCATCTCGAGACAGCGAGGGGACACTCCATCAAAAGTACCATAACTCCTTGATATGAGATCCAATGAAGCTGGTTTTGACTTGTTGGAAAAAGCGCGTCGTCCTCTTTCACATGGGTCCAACCCACTATCAGAATCTACTGAAGCTGTGTGCAGCAAGCCAAAGGATCACGAGACCTACACTTGGGCCTGGGCCTTGTACTAACTACAACCCTTTGAGGGACATTGATTAGGGTTTCCCACTCCCCTTGTGCTCTCCTCCTTATAAATAGAGCCAGCAGCCATCAGAATGAGGTTGGGTTTTGTTTAGATGCAAGATAGCTGCTGCTTCTTCCTTGTAAGCGCGTGTGTCGGCTAGACCACCCGATTTGCTTGTTTCAAGACCCCAACTTGTGATTCAGATTCAGCCTTTGGCTTAAATCCGTGAGTTATTTGCTTGTTCATCTTGTTCTTGCTTGTTCTCGGTTGCTTGCAGGTTCTTGGTGTTCTTGGCACGGCAAGAACATCACAATCGAGCCGGTGTACCTGTTGCTAAAGCGCAGCAACCTTGTAGTCGTTGTAGTCGGACAGATAGCGTCGAGATCCACCCCAAATCGAGTTTATCCACTCTCACCAAAGATCAGGAACAACCCCTAGTCCCATCATGTAGTAATCAGAGCAAGGTTCTTTGGTGAGTGATTTACCGTTCATTACTTTACCTATAGTCGAGAAATATAAAAATAGGATAGAACTGAAATTCCAAACACAAGTTTGAGCCTTGCTGATCTGCTTAGTTCTTTGCTTGTTGAGTTTGTGCTTTACATCGTGGTGTCAAGTGCTGGTTCTTAGGTTCTAATCCTTTAGAGTTTGAGTTCTTGTCACGTTTTAGTCACCACACAATCATTGTTGCCTTCCCCCCCACTTCAGCGCTGCAATCTCCACCAATACCACCACCACCACCACCAAAAAGCACATTGCTCTCTCCACCTTTTATTTGAAACCCTCACCACCATCACCTTCAGCCCGCCTACACAAACACTACCTTATGCACCTGTCCTTTTGGTGCAAATCTGAGAATACACTCAGTTCTGAAAATAAGAGAGTTCAAATTGCATATTTGTACTACTTGTTGCAATCCTTATCCCTAGTAAAAGAAAGTCTATGCTACTTGCTGCATTCTTGTTATAATCATATTGCAAAAGTTCAGTTTATGCGCTACTTGTCGAAAAGAAAAGAAAAGAAAAGAAAAGAAAAAAGAAAATAGAAAAGAAAAAGAAAGGAAAAGGAGGAAAGAAAGAAAGAAAGAAAAGAAAAAAAAAGAAGGGTTAAGTTGATGCTATTTACTCTCATCATTTCCATTGTTTGCTCTTGTCCGGTGACAACATTTGTGTCTAGGCTCGCGTCTCTATGCAGGTTAGCCTAGGACCAACCGCGATACTATCTTTGAACACTTATTCAACTTGCATTGACTAACGTGGTTCCAGTTGTACCTTGATTTTTTAAGCCACCTACAGCTCCACAAATTATCTACAACGTCACGGGGTTCTACTTGCTACTACTTGTGTTGTTCTTGTAAATACGCCAACACCATCTGCATAGCAAGGTAAGGACATGTAAGAACTTCGGTTGCACATCTTTGAGAGAATGAAAATTGTTGCCACCTAATTTAGTTAGTTGGTAGGACATATTTTCTTGTGATTCCCTTGCTACATACTAACCATGGCGGGAGAAGGTGAAAGGACCCTCCACAATCACCTCGATCAAAAGCCTTCTTTGCAACACTTTGAGCATAAAGTGAGGCTCCATCTTGAACACCTTGATGAGGATGTTCGTGTCACCAATGGCGCCTTGGTCAATTGGAGATGGCTCAGATTGAGACCAACACCAAGTTGGCTTCCTTGGAAGGCACTCTTGGTTACATTAATACATCTCTTGTAGGTGTCTTGGAAGGCGATTGGAGAGGATGGAGCAGAATCGCTGTGATGGTTTTGAGCAGCGCAATCACAACAACAACAACACCATGGGCGGTGCTTCTTGGTCATGATGAAGAAAAATATCTGCGGACCTTTGGCTTGATGAGGAGCTGAATGGTCATCGGCGCATCGAACAACATCGCCGCCGCCATGAGACAGGTCCTCGCCGACCACGGCAAGAGATGCGTGCCGATGACTCATTTGGCAAGATTAAATTCACCATACACCTTTTGATGGGAGGTATAATCCTGATATGTACCTTAGTTGGGAATTAGCTGTTGATCGAGAAATTTACTTGCCATGATTTCCACGAGGACAAGCGTGTTAGGGCTGCAACTAGTGAGTTCTTGACTTTGCCTCTGTTTGGTGGTCGAATACCATCGTAAGAACCCAAATAACACACCAACTTGGGATGCTTTGAAGCGGGTCATGCGGGCCAGATTGTTCCTTCTTATTATGCCCGTGATCTTTTACATAAGTTGCAACAATTGAGGCAAGGATCCAAATCTGTGAAAGAGTACTATCAAGAGCTACAAATGGGTATGCTTAGTTGCGGGCTAGAGGAAAATGAGGATGGTGCCATAGCTAGATTTATGGGTGGGCTGAGCGGGAGATTCGAGGACATTCTAGCTTATAAGGAATATAATTACATCAATCGTTTATTTCACCTTGCTTGTAAAGCTGAATGAGAAGTCTTGAGACGACGAGCTAGCATGAGGGCTAACATTCCTGCGGTCGTGCTAGCCCATGGACACCCTCAATCTTGCTTGCACCGTCAGCGTGCACCCCACAATCTTCCTCGACCATCAAACCACGCTCCTCTACAACAAATTACATACCATGCCCAAGTGAACCAACTAGAGGAGCAGCGGCTACATCATGAAGTTCATCCTCGGTGGTATCCACGGGGAGAACAAGGGATATTCGATGCCTCTGTTGCAAAGGATATGGCCACATCGCAAAGGACTGCCCAAGCACCGTGTGATGATTGTGCGAGCTGATGGTGGGTATTCCTCTGCTAGTGATTTTGATGAAGAAACATATGCTTTGCTTGCTGCTAACAATGTAGCGGAAGGAGATGATTTCCAACAAGGCGAAGAGCACATTAGGGGCTGAAGGCTGCTGAGCACTATGAGAGCCTCATGGTGCGTGGTGCTAAGTGCCCAAATGGAGAGGGCTGAACAAAATCAGCGCCACACTTTGTTTCAAACCAAGTGTGTGATCAAGGAAGCAGCTCTTGCCATGTGATCATAGATGGAGGAAGCTGCAACAACTTGGCAAGTCTTGAAATGGTGGAGAAGCTTTCATTGAGCACAAAACCACACCCATGACCTTACTACATTCGGTGGCTTAACAGCGGCAAAGGTGAAGGTAACCCGATTGGTAAGGGTAGAGTTTGCCATTGGTTCTTATCATGATTCCATTGACTGCGATGTTGTGCCTATGCAAGCATGCTCTATGTTGTTAGGTAGACCATGGCGGTTTGATAAAATTCCTTGCACTCTGGTAAAACAAATCAATACTCTTTTGTGCATAATGACAAGAAGATTGTGTTGCACCCCATGTCCCCAGTCTATTCTAAGAGATGAACTTGCTAGATCTAGCAAACTTAAGAATCAGGCATTTGCTAGTGAAAATCAGATTATAAGCTAATGAACTTGAGAAACATAAGAAGAAGTCTAGCAAATCTGTTCATCATAATAAAAATGAGATCAAGCTGAAAGGCTCTTGTTACTTTGCCACCAAATCTGATTTGGATGAGATTGATGCTAGTACTACTGTTTGCTATGCTTTGGTTTGCAAAAGAAACTTTATTTTCACTCGAAGATACATCTATTTCTTTGCCTCCTGCTGTCACTAATCTTTTGCGAGGAGTATGCGATGTTTTTCAAAGGAGGTACCACGGGCTGCCACCAATTTGAGGATTGAACACAGTTGACCTCATCCACAGGGCTTCCTTGCCTAATCGTCGCCGTATAGGACCAACCGGACGAGACAAAAGAGATTGAGAGACAAGTACAAGAATTGCTCAACAAAGGTTATGTCGTGAGTCTCTTAGCCCTTGTCTTGTTCCGTGCTTTTAGTTCCTAAGAAGGATGGATCATGGGCGCATGTGTGTTGATTGTAGAAGCGATAAACAACATCACAATCAGATATCGTCATCCTATTCAAGGTTAGATGATATGCTTGATGAATTGAGTGGCTCAATTGTGTTCTCTAAAATTGATTTGCGTAGTGGTTACCACCAGATTAATTATGAAGCTAGGAGATGAATGGAAAACAGCGTTTAAAACTAAGTTTGGTTTATATGAATGGCTTGTCATGCCCTTTGGATTGACTAATGCACCCAGCACTTTCATGAGATTAATGAGCGAGGTTTCACGCTCTTTTATTGGCAGATTTGTAGTGGTATACTTTGATGACATCTTGATATATAGTAGATCATTAGAGGAACATCTTGATCATTTTAGCGTGCCGTTTTCAATGCTCTTGGGATGCACACTTGTTTGGCAATCTTGAGAAGTGCACCTTTTGCCTGAGATCGAGTCTCTTTTCTTGGATATGTTGTGACACCACAGAGAATCGAAGTTGATCAAGCCAAGGTTGAAGGCCATACACAGCTGGCTGTTCCTGCTGCAGTCACACAAGTCGCGGAGTTTTCTAGGACTTGCTGGTTTCTACCGTCGATTTGTGAAGGACTTCAGCACCATTGCAGCCCGCTGCATGAACTCCTGAAGGTGCAACCTTCACTTGGGCTGCAGCCCAGCAGGATGCTTTCAACACGCTCAAAGATAAGTTAACTCATGCACCTTTACTCCAACTTCCTGATTTCAACAAAACCTTTGAGCTTGAATGTGATGCTAGTGGAATTGGGTTGGGTGGTGTCTTTGTTACAAGAGGAAAACACATGGCGTATTTCAGTGAAAAGTTGAGTGGCCCTAGTTTGAACTATTCTACTTATGATAAGGAATTGCTTGCTCTAGTTAGGACTTTGGAAACATGGCGACATTATTTGTGGCCCAAAGAGTTTGTCATACATTACGATCATGAATCATTGAAACACATCCGTAGTCAAGCAAAACTGAACCGTAGACATGCCAAGTGGGTTGAATTCATGAGTCCTTTCCTTATGTCATCAAACACAAAAGGGAAGGAAAATATAATTGCTGATGCTTTGTCTAGGCGTTACACCATGCTTTCACAACTTGACTTTAAAATCTTTGGTTTGGAAACTATTAAGGGACAATATGCACATGACAATGATTTCAAAGATGTATTGCTGAATTGCCAAGAGGAAAACATGGAACAGATTAAATCCTCACCGGCGGGTTTGTCTTTAGAGCCAACAAGCTATGCATTCCAGCTAGCTCCGTGCGTTTGTTATTGTTGCGAGGAAGCGCATGGAGGAGGACTCATGGGACATTTGGTGTGAAAAAGGCAGAGGACATCCTTGCTGGTCATTTCTTTTGGCCCAAGATGAGGAGAGAGCGTGGAGAGGTTAGTTGCTCGCTGCACAACATGCAGAGAAAGCTAAGTCACGCCTTAATCCTCATGGTTTATACATGCCTCTTCCTGTTCCAAGTGCACCATGGGAAGATATTTCAATGGACTTTGTTTTAGGACTGCCTAGAACAAAGAAGGGGAGGATAGTGTGTTTGTTGTTGTGGACAGATTTTCTAAAATGGCACATTTCATACCATGTCATAAGGCGATGATGCTACATGTTGCTGATTTGTTCTTTCATGAGATTGTTCGATTGCGGTGTGCCTAACACCATTGTTTCGATCGGGATGCAAAATTTCTTAGTCATTTTGGAGAACTTTGTGGGCTAAGCTAGGGACTAAGCTTTTATTTTCCACTACTTGTCATCCCCAAACTGATGGACAAGCTGAGGTTGTCAATAGAACCTTATCTACATTGCTTAGGGCTGTTTTGAAAAAGAACATAAAAATGTGGGAAGAGTGCTTGCCTCATGTTGAGTTTGCTTATAATCGTTCACAGACATTCTACCACTAAGAAAAGCCCTTTTGAGATAGTTTATGGGTTTGTGCCACGTGCTCCTATTGATTTGTTACCTCTTCCAGAGCCTCGGGCGAGTGAACTTTGATGCTAAACAACGTCTTGAACTGATCTTAAAATTGCATGAAACCACTAAAGAGAAAATAGAGTGCATGAATGCAAAGTATAAACTAAATGGTAGCAAAGGGAAGAAACATGTCATTTTTGAACACAGTGATCTAGTTTGGCTCCATTTGAGAAAGATAGGTTCCCTGATTTGCGAAAGTCTAAGTTCTGCCTAGAGCCGATGGTCCTTTTAAAGTGTTAGAAAGGATTAATGATAATGCATACAAACTTGAGCTACACTGCGGCTTTTGGGGTTAGCCCACATTTAACATTCTTGATTTGAAGCCATATTTGGGAAGAGGGATGAACTAGAGTCGAGGGCGACTCAAATGCAAGAAGGGAGGATGATGAGGACATCCCTTCCATTGATACAACCACACCTGCTGCACAACAAGGTCCGATGACAAGAGCTCGAAACACGACAACAATTATCGAGTAAAGTGGTTCCTCGCTATTCATACAAAACTCGTCTCGAATTGGATGCTACTAAATCATGGTGATGATTGTCTTATTCTTAGGAATGTTGGTCAAGACTCCATTGCCTCATGTTTAGACCCCATGATGAGGATGGAGCAGCCAAAACAAGTGGGAATCATCATTAATGGGGTAGCACTCTCATCTCGAGACAGCAGGGGACACTCCATCAAAAGTACCATAACTCCTTGATATGAGATCCAATGAAGCTGGTTTTGACTTGTTGGAAAGAAGCGCGTCGTCCTCTTTCACATGGGTCCAACCCACTATCAGAATCTACTGAAGCTGTGTGCAGCAAAGCCAAAGGATCCTTGAGACCTACAGCTTGGGCTGGGCCTTGTACTAACTACAACCCTTTGAGGGACCTTGATTAGGGTTTCCCACTCCCCTTGTGCTCTCCTCCTTATAAATAGAGCCAGCAGCCATCAGAATGAGGTTGGGTTTTGTTTAGATGCAAGATAGCTGCTGCTTCTTCCTTGTAAGCGTGTGTCGGCTAGACCACCCGATTTGCTTGTTTCAAGACCCCAACTTGTGATTCAGATTCAGCCTTTGGCTTAAATCCGTGAGTTATTTGCTTGTTCATCTTGTTCTTGCTTGTTCTCGGTTGCTTGCAGGTTCTTGGTGTTCTTGGCACGGCAAGAACATCACAATCGAAGCAGTGTACTGTTGCTAAGGCGCTTGCACAACCTTGTAGTCGTTGTAGTCGGACGATAGCGTCGAATCCACCCCAAATCGAGTTTATCCACACTCACCAAAAGATCGGGAACAACCCTAGTCCCATCAACTCCTAGGTGTTACGGGTCATGTGGAATCTCACTTCTTTCCGTTTGGAGACGGTCTTAATGTTGGTGCAAGATAGGTGCATGGTTTTGCGCTAGGCGTACCATAGGCTCAAATTCGTTTTGGACACGATCGATGGTACCACTAGGTGACGTGGGTCAAGTGGAAGCTTCGTTTGACCTTTGGATATGGTGCTAATCTTGACACAAATGATAGGTGCATGTTTTAAATCAAACGTACCATTGGATCGAGAAATCATTTTGGGCGCACGATGATGGAACTCTTAGGTGGCGTGGGTCATGTGGAATCTCACTTCATTCCATTTTGGAGACATTGTTAGTGTTGGTGCAAGATAGATAGGTGCATGGTTTGCGCTAGATGTACCATAGGCTTACAAATCATTTTGGGCCTTTTCGATGGAACCCCTAGGTGACGTGGGTCATGTGGAATCTGCTTCTTTCCATTTGGAGGCAGGTGTTGGTGTCGGTGCAAGATAGGTGCATGGTTTTGCGCTAGGCGTACCATAGGCTTATAAATCATTTTGGGCCTTGATCGATGGTACCACTAGGTGATGAGGCTCAAGTGGAAGCTTCGTTTGACCTTTTCGGATATGGTGCTAATCTTGACACAAGATAGGTGCACGTTTTAATCAAACGTACCATAGGCTCGAAATCATTTTGGGCCTTTTGATGGAACTCCCGGTGATGTGGGTCATGTGGAATCTCACTTCATTCCGTTTGGAGATGGTGTTGAGTGTCGGTGCAAGATAGGTGCATGGTTTTGCGCTAGATGTACCATAGGCTTACAAATCTTTTTGGGCCTTTTGATGGAACCCCTAGGTGGCGTGGGTCATGTTGAATCTCGCTTCTTTCCGTTTGGAGATGGTGTTGGTGTCGATGCAAGATAGGTGCATGGTTTTGCGTAGGCGTACCATAGGCTTATAAATCGTTTTGGCCCTTGATCGATGGTACTACTAGGTGGCGAGGCTCAAGTGGAAGCTCGTTTGACCTTTTTTGGATATAGTGCTAATCTTGATGCAAGATAGGTGCATGGTTTTGCGTCAAACGTACCATAGGCTCGAAAAATCATTTTGGGCCTTTTGATGGAACTCCTAGGTGAGGTGGGTCATGTGGAATCTCACTTCATTCCATTTGGAGAAAGTGTTGAGTGTCGGTGCAAGATAGGTGCATGGTTTTGCGCTAGATGTACCATAGGCTTACAAATCATTTTGGGCCTTGACCCGATGGAACCCCTAGGTGGCGTGGGTCATGTTGAATCTCGCTTCTTTCCGTTTGGAGATAGTGTTGGTGTCGGTGCAAGATAGGTGCATGGTTTTGCGCTAGGCGTACCATAGGCTTATAAATCGTTTTTGGGCCTTGATCGATGGTACTACTAGGTGACGAGGCTCAAGTGGAAGCTCGTTTGACCTTTTGGAGATAGTGCTAATCTTGATGCAAGATAGGTGCATGGTTTTGCGTCAAAGCGTACCATAGGCTCGGAAATCATTTGGGCCTTTTGATGGAACTCCTAGGTGAGGTGGGTCATGTGGAATCTCATTTCTTTCCGTTTGGAGCAGTGTTAATGTCGGTGCAAGATAGGTGCATGGTTTTGCGCTAGGCGTACCATAGGCTCATAAATCGTTTTGGGCCTTTTCGATGGTACCACTAGGTGGCGAGGCTCAAGTGGAAGCTTCGTTTGACCTTTGGATATGGTGCTAATCTTGACACAAGATAGGTGCATGGTTTGCGTCAAGCGTACCATTGGATCAGAAATCATTTTGGGCCACCGATGGAACTCCTAGGTGGCGTGGGTCATGTGGAATCTCACTTCATTCCGTTTGGAGAGCGAGTGTTAGTGTCGGTGCAAGATAGGTGCATGGTTTTGTGCTAGATGTACCATAGGCTTACAAATCATTTTGGGCCTTTTCGATGGAACCCCTAGGTGACGTGGGTTATGTGGAATCTGCTTCTTTCCATTTGAGAGCAGTGTTGGTGTCGGTGCAAGATAGGTGGATGGTTTGCGCTAGGCGTACCATAGGCTTATAAATCGTTTTGGGCGCGATCGATGGTACCACTAGGTAGCGAGAGGCTCAAGTGGAAGCTTCGTTTGACCTTTTGGATATGGTGCTAATCTTGACACAAGATAGGTGCACGGTTTGCGTCATCGTACCATTGGATCGAGAAATCATTTTGGGCGCTTTTCCGATGGAACTCCTAGGTGACGTGGGTCATGTGGAATCTCACTTCATTCCGTTTGGAGAGCGATGTTAGTGTCGGTGCAAGATAGGTGCATGGTTTTGCGCTAGGCGTACCATAAGGCTCATAAATCGTTTTGGGCCTTTTCGATGGTACCACTAGGTGGCGAGGAAGCTCAAGTGGAAGCTCGTTTGACCCTTTTTGGATATGGTGCTAATCTTGACACAAGATAGGTGCATGCGGTTTTGCGTCAAGCGTACCATTGGATCGAGAAATCATTTGGGCCTTTTGCATCGATGGAACTCCTAGGTGGCGTGGGTCATGTGGAATCTCACTTCATTCCGTTTGGAGAGCAGTGTTAGTGTCGGTGCAAGATAGGTGCATGGTTTTGCGCTAGATGTACCATAGGCTTACAAATCATTTTGGGCGCACCGATGGAACCCCTAGGTGGCGTGGGTCATGTGGAATCTCGCTTCTTTCCGTTTGGAGAGCGTGTTGGTGTCGGTTGCAAGATAGGTGCATGGTTTGCGCTAGGCGTACCATAGGCTTATAAATCATTTTGGGCCTTTTCGATGGTACCACTAGGTGACGAGGGTCAAGTGGAAGCTCATTTGACCTTTTGGATATAGTGCTAATCTTGGCACAAGATAGGTGCATGGTTTTGCGTCAAAGCGTACCATAGGCTCGAAAATCATTTTGGGCCTTTTTGATGGAACTCCTAGGTGGCGTGGGTCATGTGGAATCTCGCTTCTTTCCGTTTGGAGAGCAGTGTTAATGTCGGTGCAAGATAGGTGCATGGTTTGCGCTAGGCGTACCATAGGCTTATAAATCATTTTGGGCCTTTCGATGGTACCACTAGGTGGCGAGGCTCAAGTGGAAGCTCGTTTGGCCTTTTGGATATAGTGCTAATCTTGACACAAGATAGGTGCATGGTTTGCGTCAAGCGTACCATAGGCTCGGAAAATCATTTTGGGCCTTTTTTGATGGAACTCCTAGGTGAGCGTGGGTCATGTGGAATCTCACTTCTTTTCCGTTTGGAGAGCGGTGTTAGTGTCGATTGCAAGATAGGTGCATGGTTTGTGCTAGATGTACCATAGGCTTACAAATCATTTTGGGCCTTTTGATGGAACCCCTAGGTGGCGTGGGTCATGTGGAATCTCGCTTCTTTCCGTTTGAGGCGGTGTTGGTGTCGGTGCAAGATAGGTGCATGGTTTTGCGCTAGGCGTACCATAGGCTTATAAATCATTTTGGGCCTTGATCGATGGTACCACTAGGTGGCGAGGCTCAAGTGGAAGCTCGTTTGACCTTTTTGGATATGGTGCTAATCTTGACACAAGATAGGTGCAGTTTTTTGCGTCAAGCGTACCATTGGATCAGAAATCATTTTGGGCGCACCCGATGGAACTCCTAGGTGGCGTGGGTCATGTGGAATCTCACTTCATTCCGTTTGGAGAGCAGTGTTAGTGTCGGTTGCAAGATAGGTGCATGGTTTGCGCTAGATGTACCATAGGCTTACAAATCATTTTGGGCCTTTTGATGGAACCCCTAGGTGGCGTGGGTCATGTGGAATCTCGCTTCTTTCCGTTTGAAGCAGGTGTTGGTGTCGGTGCAAGATAGGTGCATGGTTTGCGCTAGGCGTACCATAGGCTTATAAATCATTTTGGGCCTTTTGATGGTACCACTAGGTGGCGAGGGTCAAGTGGAATCTCGTTTTCTTTCTTTTGGATATGGTGCTAATCTTGAAGCAAGATAGGTGCATGGTTTGCGCTAGGCGTACCATAGGCTTATAAATCATTTTGGGCCTTTTCGATGGTACTCTAGGTGATGAGGGTCAAGTGGAATCTCACTTCACCTTTTTGATATAGTGCTAATCTTGGCGCAAGATAGGTGCATGGTTTTGCGTCAAGCGTACCATAGGCTCACAAAATCGTTTTGGGCCTTTTGATGGAACTCCCTAGGTGATCTGGTCATGTGGAATCTCATTTCTTTCCGTTTGGAGCAGGTGTTAATGTCGGTGCAAGATAGGTGCATGGTTTTGCGCTAGGCGTACCATAGGCTCATAAATCGTTTTGGGCCTTTTCGATGGTACCACTAGGTGACAGGCTCAAGTGGAAGCTCGTTTGACCTTTTGGATATGGTGCTAATCTTGACACAAGATAGGTGCATGGTTTGCGTCAAGCGTACCATTGGATCAGAAATCATTTTGGGCCTTTTGATGGAACTCCTAGGTGACGTGGGTCATGTGGAATCTCACTTCATTCCGTTTGGAGAGCGGTGTTGAGTGTCGGTTGCAAGATAGGTGCATGGTTTTGCGCTAGATGTACCATAGGCTTACAAATCATTTTGGGCGCACCCGATGGAACCCCTAGGTGACGTGGGTCATGTGGAATCTCGCTTCTTTCCGTTTGGAGAGCAGTGTTGGTGTCGGTGCAAGATAGGTGCATGGTTTTGCGCTAGGCGTACCATAGGCTTATAAATCATTTTGGGCCTTGATCGATGGTACCACTAGGTGGCGAGGCTCAAGTGGAAGCTCGTTTGACCTTTTTCGGATATGGTGCTAATCTTGACACAAGATAGGTGCAGCAGTTTTGCGTCAAAGCGTACCATTGGATCAGAAATCATTTTGGGCCTTTTGATGGAACTCCTAGGTGAGCGTGGGTCATGTGGAATCTCACTTCATTCCGTTTGGAGCAGTGTTAGTGTCGGTGCAAGATAGGTGCATGGTTTTGCGCTAGATGTACCATAGGCTTACAAATCATTTTGGGCCTTTTCGATGGAACCCCTAGGTGGCGTGGGTCATGTGGAATCTCGCTTCTTTCCGTTTGGAGGCAGTGTTGGTGTCGGTTGCAAGATAGGTGCATGGTTTTGCTAGGGCGTACCATAGGCTTATAAATCATTTTGGGCCTTGATCGATGGTACTACTAGGTGACGAGGCTCAAGTGGAAGCTCGTTTGACCTTTTGGATATAGTGCTAATCTTGATGCAAGATAGGTGCATGGTTTCGTCAAATGTACCATAGGCTCAAAATCATTTTGGGCGCTTTTGATGGAACTCCCTAGGTGAGCGTGGGTCATGTGGAATCTCACTTCATTCCGTTTGGAGATAGTGTTAGTGTCGGTTGCAAGATAGGTGCATGGTTTTGCGCTAGATGTACCATAGGCTTACAAATCATTTGGGCCTTGATCGATGGAACCCCTAGGTGGCGTGGGTCATGTGGAATCTCGCTTCTTTCCGTTTGGAGATAGTGTTGGTGTCGGTGCAAGATAGGTGCATGGTTTTGCGCTAGGCGTACCATAGGCTTATAAATCGTTTTGGGCCTTGATCGATGGTACCACTAGGTGGCGAGGCTCAAGTGGAAGCTCGTTTGACCTTTTCGGATATAGTGCTAATCTTGGCCTTAAGATAGGTGCATGTTTTGCGTCAAATGTACCATAGGCTCGGAAATCATTTTGGGCCTTTGATGGAACTCCTAGGTGAGGTGGGTCATGTGGAATCTCATTTCTTTCCGTTTGGAGACAGTGTTAATGTCGGTGCAAGATAGGTGCATGGTTTTGCGCTAGGCGTACCATAGGCTCATAAATCGTTTTGGGCCTTTTCGATGGTACCACTAGGTGACGAGGCTCAAGTGGAAGCTTCGTTTGACCTTTTGGATATATGGTGCTAATCTTGACACAAGATAGGTGCATGGTTTTGCGTCAAATGTACCATTGGATCAGAAATCATTTTGGGCCTTTTGAGATGGAACTCCTAGGTGGCGTGGGTCATGTGAATCTCACTTCATTCCGTTTGGAGAGCAGTGTTAGTGTCGGTGCAAGATAGGTGCATGGTTTGCGCTAGATGTACCATAGGCTTACAAATCATTTTGGGCCTTTTGATGGAACCCCTAGGTCACGTGGGTTATGTGGAACCTCGCTTCTTTCCGTTTGAGAGCAGTGTTGGTGTCGGTGCAAGATAGGTGGATGGTTTGCGCTAGGCGTACCATAGGCTTATAAATCATTTTGGGCGTTTTCGATGGTACCACTAGGTGGCGAGGCTCAAGTGGAAGCTTCGTTTGACCTTTGGGATATGGTGCTAATCTTGACACAAGATAGGTGCAGGTTTTGCGTCAAACGTACCATTGGATCAAAATCATTTTGGGCCACCCGATGGAACTCCTAGGGTGGCGTGGGTCATGTGGAATCTCACTTCATTCCGTTTGGAGCGGTGTTAGTGTCGGTTGCAAGATAGGTGCATGGTTTTGCGCTAGGCGTACCATAGGCTTATAAATCATTTTGGGCCTTTTCGATGGTACCACTAGGTGACGAGGCTCAAGTGGAAGCTTCGTTTGACCTTTTGGATATGGTGCTAATCTTGACACAAGATAGGTGCATGGTTTGCGTCAAATGTACCATTGGATCAAGAAATCATTTTGGGCGCATTCGATGGAACTCCTAGGTGGCGTGGGTCATGTGGAATCTCACTTCATTCCGTTTGGAGCAGTGTTAGTGTCGATTGCAAGATAGGTGCATGGTTTTGCGCTAGATGTACCATAGGCTTACAAATCATTTTGGGCCTTTTGATGGAACCCCTAGGTGGCGTGGGTCATGTGGAATCTCGCTTCTTTCCGTTTGGAGCGGTGTTGGTGTCGGTGCAAGATAGGTGCATGGTTTTGCGCTAGGGCGTACCATAGGCTTATAAATCGTTTTGGGCCTTTCGATGGTACCACTAGGTGACGAGGCTCAAGTGGAAGCTCGTTTGACCTTTTGGATATGGTGCTAATCTTGACACAAGATAGGTGCAGCGGTTTGCGTCAAGCGTACCATTGGATCAAAATCATTTTGGGCCTTTTGATGGAACTCCTAGGTGAGGTGGGTCATGTGGAATCTCACTTCATTCCGTTTGGAGCGGTGTTAGTGTCGGTGCAAGATAGGTGCATGGTTTTGCGCTAGATGTACCATAGGCTTACAAATCATTTTGGGCCTTTTGATGGAACCCCTAGGTGGCGTGGGTCATGTGGAATCTCGCTTCTTTCCGTTTGGAGAGCAGTGTTGGTGTCGGTGCAAGATAGGTGCATGGTTTGCGCTAGGCGTACCATAGGCTTATAAATCATTTTGGGCGCGATCGATGGTACTACTAGGTGATGAGGCTCAAGTGGAAGCTCGTTTGGCCTTTGGATATAGTGCTAATCTTGACACAAGATAGGTGCATGCGGTTTGCGTCAAGCGTACCATAGGCTCATAAATCATTTTGGGCCTTTTGATGGAACTCCTAGGTGAGGTGGGTCATGTGGAATCTCACTTCATTCCGTTTGGAGACAGTGTTAGTGTCGGTTGCAAGATAGGTGCATGGTTTGTGCTAGATGTACCATAGGCTCACAAATCATTTTGGGCCTTTTCGATGGAACCCCTAGGTGGCGTGGGTCATGTGGAATCTCGCTTCTTTCCGTTTGGAGGCAGTGTTGGTGTCGATTGCAAGATAGGTGCATGGTTTTGCGCTAGGCGTACCATAGGCTTATAAATCGTTTTGGGCCTTGATCGATGGTACCACTAGGTGGCGAGGCTCAAGTGGAAGCTTCGTTTGACCTTTTGGATATGGTGCTAATCTTGACACAAGATAGGTGCATTTTTAAATCAAGCGTACCATAGGATCTTACAATCATTTTGGGCCTTTGATGGAACTCCTAGGTGAGGTGGGTCATGTGGAATCTCACTTCATTCCGTTTGGAGAGCAGGTGTTAATGTCGGTGCAAGATAGGTGCATGGTTTTGCGCTAGATGTACCATAGGCTCATAAATCATTTTGGGCCTTTTCGATGGTACCACTAGGTGACGAGGCTCAAGTGGAAGCTCGTTTGACCTTTTGGATATGGTGCTAATCTTGACACAAGATAGGTGCAGGTTTGCGTCAAGCGTACCATTGGATCATAAAATCATTTTGGGCGCACCGATGGAACTCCTAGGTGGCGTGGGTCATGTGGAATCTCACTTCATTCCGTTTGGAGATATAGTGTTAGTGTCTTGGCCAAGATAGGTGCATGGTTTTGCGCTAGATGTACCATAGGCTTACAAATCATTTTGGGCCTTTTGATGGAACCCCTAGGTGACGTGGGTCATGTGGAATCTCACTTCTTTCCGTTTGGAGAGCAGTGTTGGTGTCGGTGCAGATAGGTGCATGGTTTTGCGCTAGGCGTACCATAGGCTTATAAATCATTTGGGCCTTTTCGATGGTACCACTAGGTGGCGAGGCTCAAGTGGAAGCTCGTTTGACCTTTTTGGATATGGTGTGCTAATCTTGACACAAGATAGGTGCATGGTTTTGCGTCAAGCGTACCATAGGCTCAAAAATCATTTTGGGCCTTTTGATGGAACTCCTAGGTGAGTGGGTCATGTGGAATCTCACTTCATTCCGTTTGGAGATAGTGTTGAGTGTCGGTGCAAGATAGGTGCATGGTTTGCGCTAGATGTACCATAGGCTTACAAATCATTTTGGGCCTTTTGATGGAACCCCTAGGTGGCGTGGGTCATGTGGAATCTCGTTTCTTTCCGTTTGGAGATGGTGTTGGTGTCGATTGCAAGATAGGTGCATGGTTTTGCGCTAGGCGTACCATAGGCTCATAAATCATTTTGGGCCTTTTCGATGGTACTCCTAGGTGGCGAGGGTCAAGTGGAATCTCTTCGTTTTCCTTTTGAGATATAGTGCTAATCTTGACACAAGATAGGTGCATGGTTTTGCGTCAAAGCGTACCATTGGCTCATAAATCATTTTGGGCCTTTTGATGGAACTCCTAGGTGAGGTGGGTCATGTGGAATCTCACTTCATTCCGTTTGGAGGCAGTGTTAGTGTCGGTGCAAGATAGGTGCATGGTTTGCGCTAGATGCGTACCATAGGCTTACAAATCATTTTGGGCCTTTTGATGGAACCCCTAGGTGACGTGGGTCATGTGGAATCTCATTTCTTTCCGTTTGGAGATAGTGTTGGTGTCGGTGCAAGATAGGTGCATGGTTTTGCGCTAGGCGTACCATAGGCTTATAAATCGTTTTGGGCCTTGATCGATGGTACCACTAGGTGGCGAGGCTCAAGTGGAAGCTTCGTTTGACCTTTCGGGATATGGTGCTAATCTTGACACAAGATAGGTGCATGGTTTGCGTCAAGCGTGACAATTTTCGATGAGAGAAGGTGGATAACTCGATTTGGGGATGGAGATGGAACTCCAGGTGATGTGACTCATGTGGACCTTCAAGCTCATTCCGTTTTAATACACCACCTGTTAGTGTCGGTGCAAGATAGGTGCATGGTTTGCGCTAGATGTACCACTAGGCTAATTCCTTTTGGCAATTTCGATGGAACCCCTAGGTAGAACAAGGTCAATTGGAAATATCTTTCCAAAACCAATCGGAACTCATAAAGTTGGGGTTACAAATAGGTGAGCGGATGGTTTGTCGACACTGCAGCGTACCATAAGGAAGTAGCAATCATTTTGGGCAACATCGATGGTACCACCTAGGTGTTCTTGCTCAAGTGGAAGCTCACTTCATTCTTTTTGGATATAAGTGCTAATCTTGACACAAGATAGGTGCATGTGCTCAACCTAGGGGCGCGTCCATAATGGACCCATCTTTTTGGATGCACCGATGGAACTCCTAGGTGGCGTGGGTTGGAACCAAACTAAAGGCGGGTTTGTGCTAGATGTACCATAGGCTTACAAATCATTTTGGACACCTTTGAACAGAAAACCTCTAGGTAGTAATTCGGTCATTGCGGCCGCCTCAGAACAGTTATGGACATGATTCTAGATCCATGTGAAAATAGACTTCATAAAGTTCCTTGATCGATGGTACTTAGAGGCGTGGCTCAAGTGGAATCTCGAGTTCATTATCGGACCGTGGTGAACATCACAAGATGGAGCTGTCCTGGTTGTCGAATCAAGCCCCATTGGAACGTGTTCGTTTTGGGCCTCTTTCTTTCCTGGGACTAAAAGTGACGTGGGTCATGTGGAATCTCACTTCTTTCCGTTTGGAGATGGTTTTGGTGTCGAATCAATCATTTGCATGGTTTGCGCTTTCCATACCATAATCAAACCTTCCCTTGATCCATGGAACCCCTAATTGAGTGGGTCATGGAATCTCACATTTTTCGGTTATGGAAGCAGTGTTATTCATCAAATGCATCAATGATAAGCCTACCATATAGCTTATAAATCATTTTGCACCTTTGGTACTAGAAGTGGTTGGCATGGTCATATTTTTTTGAGCCAATGATGTCCTCATCATTCTCCCCTTCTTTGACAAACCGTCCTCGGTTTGACCTTTGATTGAGGGATGTGTTGTAGGTAAAAGTGGTGGCGTGCTCCCCTTCTGGATATTTCGTTCATTGCTTATGGGAAAAACTAGGAAAACTTTGCAAGACATCATTGCATGGTTAGTGCAGCCCTACAATTTGATCAAGGTCATTTTGGCCCAAAATTGGATGGTTCCACTAGGTTAGAGCAAATATAAACTTTATTTGGCACCAAATATTCTCCTTTTCTTGTCATAAGATGCCAATTGCATGAAGTGAACAATGATTACCATTGGCAAACCAGAATCATTTTTAAGCGCTTCTCTTTTGGAACTCCTTAGGTTACGTGGGTCATGTGGAATCTCACTTATTTCCGTTTGGAAGTATGTTAAAGAGGATAGCAAATTAGGTGCATGGTTGTGCGCTAGGTACCATAGGATTAAAAATCATTTTGGGCGCGATCGATGGACACATTTGTATGGTTCTGAACCAAAAGTATCACACTTAATCTAAGCTACTTGTGGCATAGGATGTGGGTGCTCAAAGAATCATCATGGCACACAACTCCTCTTTATCACAAGGAACATTTGATATAAGTAATTCATTTTGTGACAAAGGAAAATCCATAGGCTTAGTGGGTTCCACTATTTGTTGCTCTTCATTAGAATGCAGAGTGGACAAATTTTGGACATTATAGGTCACATCATTCTTATTCACAGATAATAGAATCTCTTTTTCAGCATTGAGAGGTACCACTAGGTGCAATTGACCAATATGGCAATAATTGATTTGCTAATTAACATGGTTTGAATTTCAAAATTGCAGCCCTTGCGTCAAGCGTACTACTCATCAAAATCATTTTGGGCGCATTCATGGAACTCCTAGGTGACATGGGTCAATTTTAAAATCTCACTTCATTCCGTTTGGAAGCAGTGTTACTGTCTTGCTTCAAGTAGTCATAATTTTGCAAGCAAATAATCAGGCATAATATCATTTTGGGCGCTGCATCTCTAAAAAGAAATTTGAAGTCTTCCCAAGATTAAGCTCGGAACTTTGTTGTGCCTACAAATGTGTTTCCATTGTGTCAGTTTTGCAATACGAGTAAAGCATATTCAATCAAAACATTAGAGGCAATACAAATCTTTTGTTTCTCGGACAGGTCATGCTCATCAAATTCATTATCTACTTTTATGGAACTCCCAATCAATGTAAGCTTGAGGATCAAACTTCCATTTCATTTAACGAGCAAGTGTTGAATGACATTGCAAGAATAGGTGCATGGTTAGTTTCAACTAGATCAAAATCTCCATATCACCTTGGGCATGATTAGATGGAACCCAAAGGTGGCGTGGGTAATGTGGAACCTCCTTCATTTCCTTTGGAGGATGTGTTGGTGTCGGTGCAATAGGTGCATGGTTTTGCGCTCAACGTACCATAAACAAAATCATTTTGGGCCTTACCGATGGAACCCCTAGGTGGTGTGGGTCAAGTGGAAAGCTCTTTCATTTGGACCGTGGGGATATGGTGTAATCGGTTGCCACAAGATAACAAAACGGTTTGTGACAAGCAGTACCATGAATCATGGAGCTGTTTGTGGGCTGAAGAAGGAAGTACTAGCACCACGTTAGTCACAAAAAGCAAGCTAAATAATCGTTCAATGGTGGTGGCATTGTGTGCTGGTCCTAGGTGCTAAACCATGCTAGAGGCGTGAGCCTAGGCACACAAATCGTTTTGGGCAACCGATGGAACTCCTAGGTGGCGTGGGTCATGTGGAATCTCACTTCTTTCCGATTTGAGCGGTGTTGGTGTTCTCCTGCAAGATAGGTGCATGGTTTTGCGCTTTTTACCATAGGCTTATTCTTTTGGGCCTTGCGATCGATGGTACTACCTAGGTGGCGAGGCTCAAGTCATTTGGAACTATGACCTTTCAAATAAGGTGTTAATGTTGATACAAGATAGGTGCAGGTTTAACAACGTACCATTAATACATAAATGAATTGGGCCTTTTCGATGGAACTCCTAGGTGATGTGCTCAGCCATGTGAAATTTCATTTCTTTCCGTTGGAAGAGAAGACAACTGTTTTAAACAGATGTATTTAAACTTTTGATAGGTCCGCATGGTTTATGGATCTCATTGGTGGCAGAAGCAGCAGCAATGTTGTATATGGTGATTTCTATGGTGACCAAAGCGTGATAGAACTCAAAACTCTAAGGAATGGACACTAAGACCAGCAACTTCGTTTTGGAGCTTCGTTTGAACGATAACTGCTAATCTTGACACAACTAGGTGCCTTTGCTGTGACAAAGTACCATTGGATCATAAATCATTTGGATTGCACCCGATGGAACTCCTAGGTGGCGTGGGTCATGTGGAATCTCACTTCATTCCGTTTGGAGGCGGTGTTAGTGTTGGTGCTCTCATAGGTGCATGGTTTTGCGCTAGATGTACCATGAAACACATGATATGATCCCGCTAGGGTTTGTTCCCAATCTTTCGATGAGAGGTGTGGGATAACTTCGATTGATGGGGATGGAGATGGCGTTCACGGCCCGACTACTGACCTTCAAGCTGCGCCTTAGCAACGATACACCACCTCCAATGGCGTTGCGCGATCTTGTGGAGCACGATCAACCAAACCACTAGGGTAATTCCTGCAAGCAATCGAGGAACAAGCAAGAACAAGTAGAACAAGCAACTCAATTGCAAATATGGAGATGAAAACCAATCTGAAATCACAAAGTTGGGGTTACGAATCAAGTAGAAACGGATGGTCTAGTCGACACACGCGTCTACAAGGAAGTAGCAATGGCTAAACTTTCAACAAAACAAAACCCAATCTGTTTGTGGCGGCTCTAATCCTTATTAATACATGGAAGGAACGACCAGGGGGTGTTGGGGTCGTTCTCCAACCCTAGGGCGCGTCCCTAATGGACCCAACTTGATACATGGGTCATTGGACCAAAAATAAAGGGTGACACCTTTGGCAGAAAAAGGTCCTCTCGTTGAAACGACGACTGCAGAAGCATCGGATAAGATATGGCCATGAGTCCAGATCCGTTGGAAAATAGACTTGATAAGCTTTCCAAAAAGTGCTAGAACGTCCCAATCGAGTCCGTATGAAGTCGTGGCGACCATCACAATTTGGGACTATTTTGCAGTCGAATTCAACTTCAAAACGTGTTGTACTTGGACTCTTTCTTTCCTTGGACCAAAAGCAACGTGGTGGCCTAGTGGAGGACGTTAGGAATACTTGGATTTGGTCCCCAATCAACTTCATTAACCTTCCATGCTTTCCATATGCAATCAAACCTTCCCTTTATCCATGTAAGTAATTCTGAAAATGAGAATGAACACACATCATGGTGCGACATCAATTCATCAAATGTATCAAATACAATCATGATATAGAATTGTTTCACCTGTGAATCAAAAGTTGCCAATGTGGTTATATCCGAGCCAATGATGTCCTCATCATTCTCCCTTCTTGCACAAAGTCGTCCTCGACTTGCTCAATAACATTCAAAGTGCTTGCTTTGATGTTGGAGCATGGATGACTATCTTTGCATAGTACAACCAACAATGCTCCCCTTCTTTGGCCTTACCCTGTTGCATATCGAAAAACTAGGAAAACTTTGCAAGACATTATTAGTGTTAGTGCAGCCCCTATTTGATCATGGTATTGTAGCCCAAAAGGATTTTTCATCTTAGAGCAAATATAAACTTTATACACCAAATATTCTCCTTTGCGGTCATATTTGCCAATTGCATGAAGCGAACAATGATTAAAACTTGGCAAACTAGAATCAAATTTAAGTTTCTCTTTTAGACAATTTAGATTACACAGAATATCAAATTCAATATAACCCAAAGTATTTAAAGAGGATAGCAAATTCAGTTCATCTTGTGCACATGTAATAGGATGAAAAAGCTTATCTTGACATATTTGTATGGTTCCAAACCAAAAGTATCACACTTATTAGCTACTTGTGGCATAGGAGTAAAAGAATCTTCATTTTAACTCCTCTTTTCACAAGGAACAGCAAGTAATTCATTTTGTGACAAAGGAAAATCAGTAGTGGGTTCCACTATTTGTTGCTCTTCATTAGCATGCAGTGGACAAATTTTGGACATTATGGGTCACATCATTCTTATTCACGAGATAATAGAATCTCTTTTTCAGCATTGAGAGCAAGACAAAACAATTGACCAATATGGCAATATGATTTGCTAATTAACAAGGTTTGAATTTCAGAATTGAGCCCTCTCATGAACCTACTCATAACATCTTTCATGCATTCATCTAATCCACTAAACATGATACAAATCTTAAAATCATGGTAGTATTGTTTCCTGAGTCTTACTATCTTGCTTCAACTTGTCTAATTTTGCAAGCAAATAATCAGCATAATATCTTTGGAGCAGAATGCATCTCTAAAAAGAAATTTGAAGTCTTCCCAAGATTACGGAACTTTGTTACGCCTACAAATGTGTTTCCATTCTAGTAAAGCAAATTCAATCAAAACATTGGAGGCAATATAAATCTTTTGTTTCTCGGACAGGTCATGCTCATCAAATTCATTATCTACTTTTAGCTCCCAATCAATGTAAGCTTTAGCATCAAACTTACCATCATATAACGGCAAGTGTTGAATGACATCCACGAATATGAGGGTCTAGTTTCAACAGCTCAAAAATTTCCGTATCACTGTCATGATTAGTAGAAAACAAAAACACAAAAATAATATGTATAAATCCTATCAACTACTAGGATGTGTGGGTTGTAATTCTCTCAAACTCAACTTGTTGAAAACAAGCCCTTACAAGTTCTTACCAAGCCAAGCAGGGAGGTGGCGGCAACCAACAAATCTGCAACCGTGGAATGAAGTGTATGTATCGGTGCCTTGACAACAAAAACCTCTCAAGCATGAGTCGAATATGTGGGCTGTGGGTGGGCTAAAGAAAAAGTACTAGAACCACGTTAGTTGCAAAAAGCAAATTGAACAAGCGCTCAACGTTATTATTATCTTTGGTCCTAGGCTGAATGCGTGCTAGAGGCAGCGAGCACAGACACAAGCAGAAGTCAGCGAAAAGCTGCAACAAGAAGGATCACAAGGGCAGGAATAACAACAAAAGAAAAACTCTTCTCTTCTTCTTTCTCTTTCTTTTCTTTCTTTCTTTCTTTCTTTTTTTCTTTCTTTCTTCTTTTTTTTTTTTTTTTTCTCTTTCTTCTAGCACAAAACTGAAATTTTGCAACAAAAATAACAAGCTACTTACAGCAATTAAATGTTTCCTTGGGAAGGGTGATTCGATAGCAAAGTCAAACAAGTGGTTGTTTTGCAAAACCAGAGACAGCGCAAATCTCCGGGAAGCAATTGTGAAGCGCTCAGAATGAATTTGGGACCAAGCTCAGATCCGTTGGAAGAGGACAAGTTAAGGTTTCTAGATTGTATTTAAACTCCTATTCCGGACTCGACAAAGGAAATATGGTGCTTTTCTTTTCAAGATAAAAGCAGGACTCGAGATCGAATTCTATCTTGATCTTGTTGGACTTCCTTTTTGTAGATGGAAATATGGGCGTGGATGAAACCTCCAAGGGCGTGGCTAGGATAATGGTGGTAAACAAAACAAAAATTTGAAAATCCACTCAGTTCCTAGAGAGAAACAAATAAACTCAAATCTGCGATGGTGACGAAGCGTGACTAGAACTCAAAACTCTAAGCGACTAGGCGCTAAGACCAGCAACTTGCATGATGATGCAACCGTTAATTCAATAAGCCCTAACTAAGCGATAATAATAGTAAAGCTCAAAGGGTTTTGGGATTATGAAGAACTAATCTACTAATTTTCTTTTGGCTTTTTACGGACCATAGGAAATTAAAAACAGCAAAAGAACTGAAGTCTCTCACCGATCAACCTTGCTCACGATTACCAAGCGATATGATCCCGCTAGGGTTTGTTTCCCGATCTTTCGATGAGAGGTGTGGGATAACTTCGATTGATGGGTGGAGATGGCGTTCACGGCCCGACTACTGACCTTCAAGCTGCGCCTTAGCAACCGATACCACCACCTCCAATGGTGCTGCGATCTTGTGGAGTCACGATCAACCAAACCACTAGGGTAATTCCTGCAAGCAATCGAGGAACAAGCAAGAACAAGTAGAACAAGCAACTCAATTGCAAATATGGAGATGAAAACCAATCTGAAATCACAAAGTTGGGGTTACGAATCAAGTAGAAACGGATGGTCTAGTCGACACACGTCTACAAGGAAGTAGCAATGGCTAAACTTTCAACAAAACAAAACCCAATCTGTTTGTGGCGGCTCTAATCCTTATTAATACATAGAGGGAACGACCAGGGGGTGTTGGGGTCGTTCTCCAACCCTAGAACAGCGTCCCTAATGGACCCAACTTGATACATGGGTCATTGGCCCAAAATAGGGTGACCTTGCACCAAAAAAAGGCAGAAAAGGTCCAGCGTTGAAACGACGACTGCAGAAGCATCGGATAAGATATGGCCATGACTCCAGATCCGTTGGAAAATAGACTTGATAAGCTTTCCAAAAAGTGCTAGAACGTCCCAATCGAGTCCGTATGAAATCGTGGCGACCGTCGCAATTTGGGACTATTTTGCAGTCCAATTCAACTTCCAAAACGTGTTGTACTTGGACTCTTTCTTCATTGGAACCAAAGCAACGTGGTGGCCTAGTGGAGGACGTTAGGAATACTTGGTTTGGTCCCCAATCAACTTCATTAACCTTCCATGCTTTCCATATGCAATCAAACCATCCCTTGATCCATGGTACCACTAGGTGACGATCTCAAGTGGAAGCTCATTTGGCCTTTTCGGATATCATGCTAATCTTGACACAAGATCCATGCAGTTTGCGTCAAATGCGTACCATTGGATCAACAAATCATTTTGGGCCTTTTTGATGGAACTCCTAGGTGGCGTGGGTCATGTGGAATCTCACTTCATTCCGTTTGGAGCGGTGTTAGTGTAAAAGTGCAAGATAGGTGCATGGTTTTGCGCTAGATGTACCATAGGCTTACAAATCATTTTGGGCCTTTTGATGGAACCCCTAGGTGGCGTGGGTCATGTGGAATCTCACTTCTTTCCGTTTGGAGAGCGGTGTTGGTGTCGGTGCAAGATAGGTGCATGGTTTTGCGCTAGGCGTACCATAGGCTTATAAATCGTTTTGGGCCTTTTCGATGGTACCACTAGGTGACGAGGCTCAAGTGGAAGCTCGTTTGACCTTTTGGATATGGTGCTAATCTTGACACAAGATAGGTGCACGGTTTTGCGTCAAAGCGTACCATTGGATCAAAATCATTTTGGGCGCACCCGATGGAACTCCTAGGTGAGGTGGGTCATGTGGAATCTCACTTCATTCCGTTTGGAGATAGTGTTAGTGTCGGTGCAAGATAGGTGCATGGTTTTGCGCTAGATGTACCATAGGCTTACAAATCGTTTTGGGCCTTTTCGATGGAACCCCTAGGTGACGTGGGTCATGTGGAATCTCGCTTCTTTCCGTTTGGAGATAGTGTTGGTGTCGGTGCAAGATAGGTGCATGGTTTTGCGCTAGGCGTACCATAGGCTTATAAATCGTCGTTTTGGGCCTTTTCGATGGTACCACTAGGTGACGAGGCTCAAGTGGAAGCTCGTTTGACCTTTTGGGATATATGTGCTAATCTTGACACAAGATAGGTGCATGGTTTTGCGTCAAGCGTACCATAGGCTCATAAATCATTTTGGGCCTTTTGATGGAACTCCTAGGTGAGGTGGGTCATGTGGAATCTCACTTCATTCCGTTTGGAGCAGTGTTAATGTCGGTGCAAAGATAGGTGCATGGTTTTAGCTAGATGTACCATAGGCTTACAAATCATTTTGGGCCTTTTTTCGATGGAACCCCTAGGTGGCGTGGGTCATGTGGAATCTCGCTTCTTTCCGTTTGGAGACAGTGTTGGTGTCGGTGCAAGATAGGTGCATGGTTTTGCGCTAGGCGTACCATAGGCTTATAAATCATTTTGGGCCTTGATCGATGGTACCACTAGGTGACGAGGCTCAAGTGGAAGCTCGTTTGGCCTTTTGGATATGGTGCTAATCTTGACACAAGATAGGTGCATGTTTTTGCGTCAAAAGCGTACCATTGGATCAGAAATCATTTTGGGCCTTTTGATGGAACTCCTAGGTGAGCGTGGGTCATGTGGAATCTCACTTCATTCCGTTTGGAGACAGTGTTGAGTGTCGGTGCAAGATAGGTGCATGGTTTTGCGCTAGATGTACCATAGGCTTACAAATCATTTTGGGCGCTTTTGATGGAACCCCTAGGTGGCGTGGGTCATGTGGAATCTCACTTCTTTCCGTTTGGAGACAGTGTTGGTGTCGGTGCAAGATAGGTGCATGGTTTTGCGCTAGGCGTACCATAGGCTTATAAATCATTTTGGGCCTTGATCGATGGTACCACTAGGTGACGAGGGTCAAGTGGAAGCTCGTTTTGCCTTTTGGATATGGTGCTAATCTTGACACAAGATAGGTGCATGGTTTTGCGTCAAAGCGTACCATTGGATCATAAATCATTTTGGGCCTTTTCGATGGAACTCCTAGGTGACGTGGGTCATGTGGAATCTCACTTCATTCCGTTTGGAGATGGTGTTAATGTGATGGTGCAAGATAGGTGCATGGTTTTGCGCTAGATGTACCATAGGCTTACAAATCATTTTGGGCCTTTTCCCGATGGAACCCCTAGGTGGCGTGGGTCATGTGGAATCTCGCTTCTTTCCGTTTGGAGATAGTGTTGGTGTCGGTGCAAGATAGGTGCATGGTTTTGCGCTAGGCGTACCATAGGCTTATAAATCATTTTGGGCGCGATCGATGGTACCACTAGGTGACGAGGGTCAAGTGGAAGCTCGTTTGACCTTTGGGATATGGTGCTAATCTTGACACAAGATAGGTGCATGGTTTTGCGTCAAGCGTACCATAGGCTCATAAAAATCATTTTGGGCCTTTTGATGGAACTCCTAGGTGAGGTGGGTCATGTGGAATCTCACTTTCATTCCGTTTGGAGATAGTGTTAATGTTGGTGCAAGATAGGTGCATGGTTTTGCGCTAGATGTACCATAGGCTTACAAATCATTTTGGGCCTTTTTTTGATGATGGAACCCCTAGGTGAGCGTGGGTCATGTGGAATCTCATTTCTTTCCGTTTGGAGATGGTGTTGGTGTCGGTGCAAGATAGGTGCATGGTTTTGCGCTAGGCGTACCATAGGCTTATAAATCATTTTGGGCGCGATCGATGGTACCACTAGGTGACGAGGCTCAAGTGGAAGCTTCGTTTGACCTTTGGGATATGGTGCTAATCTTGACACAAGATAGGTGCAGTTTTGCGTCAAGCGTACCATTGGATCGAAAATCATTTTGGGCCTTTTGATGGAACTCCTAGGTGAGCGTGGGTCATGTGGAATCTCACTTCATTCCGTTTGGAGCGGTGTTAGTGTCGGTGCAAGATAGGTGCATGGTTTTGCGCTAGATGTACCATAGGCTTACAAATCATTTTGGGCCTTTTGATGGAACCCCTAGGTGGCGTGGGTCATGTGGAATCTCGCTTCTTTCCGTTTGGAGATAGTGTTGGTGTCGGTGCAAGATAGGTGCATGGTTTTGCGCTAGGCGTACCATAGGCTTATAAATCGTTTTGGGCCTTGATCGATGGTACCACTAGGTGACGAGGCTCAAGTGGAAGCTCGTTTGACCTTTTCGGATATGGTGCTAATCTTGACACAAGATAGGTGCAGTTTTTGCGTCAAACGTACCATTGGATCAAAATCATTTTGGGCCTTTTGATGGAACTCCTAGGTGGCGTGGGTCATGTGGAATCTCACTTCATTCCGTTTGGAGAGCAGTGTTAGTGTCGGTGCAAGATAGGTGCATGGTTTTGCGCTAGATGTACCATAGGCTTACAAATCATTTTGGGCCTTTTGATGGAACCCCTAGGTGGCGTGGGTCATGTGGAATCTCGCTTCTTTTTCGTTTGGAGAGCAGGTGTTGGTGTCGGTGCAAGATAGGTGCATGGTTTTGCGCTAGGCGTACCATAGGCTTATAAATCGTTTTGGGCCTTTTCGATGGTACCACTAGGTGACGAGGCTCAAGTGGAAGCTTCGTTTGGCCTTTTGGATATGGTGCTAATCTTGACACAAGATAGGTGCATGGTTTGCGTCAAATGTACCATTGGATCAAAAAATCATTTTGGGCCTTTTGATGGAACTCCTAGGTGAGCGTGGGTCATGTGGAATCTCACTTCATTCCGTTTGGAGACAGTGTTAGTGTCGGTGCAAGATAGGTAGGTGCATGTTGGTGCGCTAGATGTACCATAGGCTTACAAATCATTTTGGGCCTTTTCCGATGGAACCCCTAGGTGACGTGGGTCATGTGGAATCTCGCTTCTTTCCGTTTGGAGATAGTGTTGGTGTCGGTGCAAAAGATAGGTGCATGGTTTTAGGCTAGAATCGTTTTGGGCGCCATAGGCTTATAAATCATTTTGGGCCTTTTCGATCGATGGTACTACTAGGTGGCGAGGGTCAAGTGGAAGCTCGTTTGGGCCTTTTGGGATATAGTGCTAATCTTGGCGCAAGATAGGTGCATGGTTTTAGTGCGTCAAGCGTACCATAGGCTCGAAAATCATTTTGGGCCTTTTGATGGAACTCCTAGGTGAGCGTGGGTCATGTGGAATCTCACTTCTTTCCGTTTGGAGCAGTGTTGGTGTCGGTGCAAGATAGGTGCATGGTTTTGCGCTAGGCGTACCATAGGCTTATAAATCGTTTTGGGCCTTTTCGATGGTACCACTAGGTGACGAGGCTCAAGTGGAAGCTTCGTTTGACCTTTTGGATATGGTGCTAATCTTGACACAAGATAGGTGCAGGGTTTTGCGTCAAGCGTACCATTGGATCAAAATCATTTTTTGGGCGCTTTTGATGGAACTCCTAGGTGAGTGGGTCATGTGGAATCTCACTTCATTCCGTTTGGAGACGGTGTTAATGTCGGTGCAAGATAGGTGCATGGTTTTGCGCTAGATGTACCATAGGCTTACAAATCATTTTGGGCCTTTTGATGGAACCCCTAGGTGACGTGGGTCATGTGGAATCTCACTTCTTTCCGTTTGGAGAGCGTGTTGGTGTCGGTGCAAGATAGGTGCATGGTTTTGCGCTAGGCGTACCATAGGCTTATAAATCATTTTGGGCCTTGATCGATGGTACCACTAGGTGACGAGGCTCAAGTGGAAGCTTCGTTTGACCTTTTGGGATATGGTGCTAATCTTGACACAAGATAGGTGCATGGTTTGCGTCAAAGCGTACCATTGGATCAGAAATCATTTTGGGCCTTTTGATGATGGAACTCCTAGGTGACGTGGGTCATGTGGAATCTCACTTCATTCCGTTTGGAGGCAGTGTTAGTGTCGGTGCAAGATAGGTGCATGGTTTTGCGCTAGATGTACCATAGGCTTACAAATCATTTTGGGCCTTTTGATGGAACCCCTAGGTGACGTGGGTCATGTGGAATCTCACTTCTTTCCGTTTGGAGACAGTGTTGGTGTCGGTGCAAGATAGGTGCATGGTTTTGCGCTAGGCGTACCATAGGCTTATAAATCATTTTTGGGCCTTGATCGATGGTACCACTAGGTGACGAGGCTCAAGTGGAAGCTTCGTTTTTCCTTTTGGATATGGTGCTAATCTTGACACAAGATAGGTGCATGGTTTGCGTCAAGCGTACCATTGGATCATAAATCATTTTGGGCCTTTTGATGGAACTCCTAGGTGAGCGTGGGTCATGTGGAATCTCACTTCATTCCGTTTTTTGGAGATAGTGTTAATGTCGGTGCAAGATAGGTGCATGGTTTTGCGCTAGATGTACCATAGGCTTACAAATCATTTTGGGCCTTTTGATGGAACCCCTAGGTGACGTGGGTCATGTGGAATCTCGCTTCTTTCCGTTTGGAGACAGTGTTGGTGTCGGTGCAAGATAGGTGCATGGTTTTGCGCTAGGCGTACCATAGGCTTATAAATCGTTTTGGGCGCGATCGATGGTACCACTAGGTGACGAGGCTCAAGTGGAAGCTCGTTTGACCTTTTGGATATGGTGCTAATCTTGACACAAGATAGGTGCACGGTTTTGCGTCAAGCGTACCATTGGATCAAAAATCATTTTGGCCCTTTTGATGGAACTCCTAGGTGATGTGGGTCATGTGGAATCTCACTTCATTCCGTTTGGAGACAGTGTTAGTGTCGGTGCAAGATAGGTGCATGGTTTTGCGCTAGATGTACCATAGGCTTACAAATCATTTTGGGCCTTTTGATGGAACCCCTAGGTGGCGTGGGTCATGTGGAATCTCGCTTCTTTTTCCGTTTGGAGACAGTGTTGGTGTCGGTGCAAGATAGGTGCATGGTTTTGCGCTAGGCGTACCATAGGCTTATAAATCATTTTTGGCCTTGATCGATGGTACCACTAGGTGACGAGGCTCAAGTGGAAGCTCGTTTGACCTTTGGGATATGGTGCTAATCTTGACACAAGATAGGTGCATGGTTTTGCGTCAAACGTACCATTGGATCAGAAATCATTTTGGGCCTTTTCGATGGAACTCCTAGGTGAGCGTGGGTCATGTGGAATCTCACTTCATTCCGTTTGGAGACAGTGTTAGTGTCGGTGCAAGATAGGTGCATGGTTTTGCGCTAGATGTACCATAGGCTTACAAATCATTTTGGGCCTTTTGATGGAACCCCTAGGTGGCGTGGGTCATGTGGAATCTCGCTTCTTTCCGTTTGGAGATAGTAGTGTTGGTGTCGGTGTGCAAGATAGGTGCATGGTTTTGCGCTAGGCGTACCATAGGCTTATAAATCATTTTGGGCGCGATCGATGGTACCACTAGGTGACGAGGCTCAAGTGGAAGCTCGTTTGACCTTTTGGATATGGTGCTAATCTTGACACAAGATAGGTGCATGGTTTTGCGCGTCAAAGCGTACCATTGGATCAAAATCATTTTGGGCCTTTTGATGGAACTCCTAGGTGAGCGTGGGTCATGTGGAATCTCACTTCATTCCGTTTGGAGACAGTGTTAGTGTCGGTGCAAGATAGGTGCATGGTTTTGCGCTAGATGTACCATAGGCTTACAAATCATTTTGGGCCTTTTGATGGAACCCCTAGGTGGCGTGGGTCATGTGGAATCTCGCTTCTTTCCGTTTGGAGATAGTGTTGGTGTCGGTGCAAGATAGGTGCATGGTTTTGCGCTAGGCGTACCATAGGCTTATAAATCGTTTTGGGCCTTTTCGATGGTACCACTAGGTGACGAGAGGCTCAAGTGGAAGCTCGTTTGACCTTTTGGATATAGTGCTAATCTTGACACAAGATAGGTGCATGGTTTTGCGTCAAGCGTACCATTGGATCAGAAATCATTTTGGGCCTTTTGATGGAACTCCTAGGTGAGCGTGGGTCATGTGGAATCTCACTTCATTCCGTTTGGAGCAGTGTTAATGTCGGTGCAAGATAGGTGCATGGTTTTGCGCTAGATGTACCATAGGCTTACAAATCATTTTGGGCCTTTTGATGGAACCCCTAGGTGGCGTGGGTCATGTGGAATCTCGCTTCTTTCCGTTTGGAGATGGTGTTGGTGTCGGTGCAAATATAGTGCATGGTTTTGCGCTAGGCGTACCATAGGCTTATAAATCATTTTGGGCGCGATCGATGGTACCACTAGGTGACGAGGGTCAAGTGGAAGCTCGTTTGATCTTTTTGGATATAGTGCTAATCTTGACACAAATAGGTGCATGCAGTTTGCGTCAAGCGTACCATAGGCTCATTTGAAATCATTTTTGGGCCTTTGAGTGTCGACAAGATAGGTGCATGATGGAACTCCTAGGTGAGTGGGTCATGTGGAATCTCACTTCTTTCCGTTTGGAGACAGTGTTAATGTCGGTGCAAGATAGGTGCATGGTTTTGCGCTAGGCGTACCATAGGCTCTTATAAATCGTTTTGGGCCTTTTCGATGGTACCCCTAGGTGACGAGGCTCAAGTGGAAGCTCGTTTCTTTCTTTTGGATATGGTGCTAATCTTGACACAAGATAGGTGCATGGTTTTGCGTCAAAGCGTACCATTGGATCAGAAATCATTTTGGGCCTTTGATGGAACTCCTAGGTGGCGTGGGTCATGTGGAATCTCACTTCATTCCGTTTGGAGGATATGTTGCTGTCGGTTGCAAGATAGGTGCATGGTTTTGCGCTAGATGTACCATAGGCTTACAAATCATTTTGGGCGCACCGATGGAACCCCTAGGTGACGTGGGCATGTGTGGAATCTCGCTTCTTTCCGTTTGGAGCAGTGTTGGTGTCGGTGCAAGATAGGTGCATGGTTTTGCGCTAGGCGTACCATAGGCTTATAAATCATTTTGGGCCTTTGATCGATGGTACCACTAGGTGACGAGGCTCAAGTGGAAGCTCGTTTGACCTTTTTGGATATGGTGCTAATCTTGACACAAGATAGGTGCCGCATGGTTTGCGTCAAGCGTACCATTGGATCAAAATCATTTTGGGCGCACCGATGGAACTCCTAGGTGATGTGGGTCATGTGGAATCTCACTTCATTCCGTTTGGAGATATGTGTTAGTGTCTTGGTGCAAGATAGGTGCATGGTTTTGCGCTAGATGTACCATAGGCTTACAAATCATTTTGGGCCTTTTGATGGAACCCCTAGGTGATGTGGGTCATGTGGAATCTCACTTCTTTCCGTTTGGAGACAGTGTTGGTGTCGGTGCAAGATAGGTGCATGGTTTTGCGCTAGGCGTACCATAGGCTTATAAATCATTTTGGGCCTTGATCGATGGTACCACTAGGTGACGAGGCTCAAGTGGAAGCTCGTTTGACCTTTTTTGGATATGGTGCTAATCTTGACACAAGATAGGTGCAGGTTTTGCGTCAAAGCGTACCATTGGATCAAAATCATTTTGGGCCTTTTTGATGGAACTCCTAGGTGACGTGGGTCATGTGGAATCTCACTTCATTCCGTTTGGAGAGCAGGTGTTAGTGTCGGTGCAAGATAGGTGCATGGTTTTGCGCTAGATGTACCATAGGCTTACAAATCATTTTGGGCCTTTTGATGGAACCCCTAGGTGGCGTGGGTCATGTGGAATCTCGCTTCTTTCCGTTTGGAGACAGTGTTGGTGTCGGTGCAAGATAGGTGCATGGTTTTGCGCTAGGCGTACCATAGGCTTATAAATCGTTTTGGGCCTTGATCGATGGTACCACTAGGTGACGAGGCTCAAGTGGAAGCTTCGTTTGACCTTTTGGATATGGTGCTAATCTTGACACAAGATAGGTGCACGGTTTTGCGTCAAACGTACCATTGGATCAGAAATCATTTTGGGCCTTTTGATGGAACTCCTAGGTGAGCGTGGGTCATGTGGAATCTCACTTCATTCCGTTTGGAGACAGTGTTAGTGTCGGTTGCAAGATAGGTGCATGGTTTTGCGCTAGATGTACCATAGGCTTACAAATCATTTTGGGCCTTTTGATGGAACCCCTAGGTGGCGTGGGTCATGTGGAATCTCGCTTCTTTCCGTTTGGAGCAGTGTTGGTGTCGGTGCAAGATAGGTGCATGGTTTTGCGCTAGGCGTACCATAGGCTTATAAATCATTTTGGGCCTTGATCGATGGTACCACTAGGTGACGAGGCTCAAGTGGAAGCTCGTTTGACCTTTTTTGGATATAGTGCTAATCTTGACACAAGATAGGTGCACGTTTTGCGTCAAACGTACCATTGGATCAAAATCATTTTGGGCCTTTTGATTGGAACTCCTAGGTGAGGTGGGTCATGTGGAATCTCACTTCATTCCGTTTGGAGACAGTGTTAGTGTCGGTGCAAGATAGGTGCATGGTTTTGCGCTAGATGTACCATAGGCTTACAAATCATTTTGGGCCTTTTGATGGAACCCCTAGGTGGCGTGGGTCATGTGGAATCTCGCTTCTTTCCGTTTGGAGATGTGTTGGTGTCGGTGCAAGATAGGTGCATGGTTTTGCGCTAGGCGTACCATAGGCTTATAAATCATTTTTTGGGCCGCGATCGATGGTACCACTAGGGTGACGAGGGTCAAGTGGAAGCTCTCGTTTTCATTCTTTTGGGATATAGTGCTAATCTTGACACAAGATAGGTGCATGGTTTTGCGTCAAACGTACCATAGGCTCACAAATCATTTTGGGCCTTTTGATGGAACTCCCTAGGTGAGCGTGGGTC
Source organism: Miscanthus lutarioriparius (assembly GCA_904845875.1). Classification (NCBI taxonomy): domain Eukaryota; kingdom Viridiplantae; phylum Streptophyta; class Magnoliopsida; order Poales; family Poaceae; genus Miscanthus; species Miscanthus lutarioriparius. The sequence goes on along the minus strand of CAJGYO010000643.1, from coordinate 30,972 downwards.
ATGTGGAATCTCACTTCATTCCGTTTGGAGACAGTGTTAGTGTCGGTGCAAGATAGGTGTGCATGGTTTTGCGCTAGATGTACCATAGGCTTATAAATCATTTTGGGCCTTTTGGATGGAACCCCTAGGTGGCGTGGGTCATGTGGAACCTAGGTGACGTTTGGGCTGTTGGTGTGATGGTGCAAGCTCGTTTGGTGCCTTTCGGATATGGTACCATAGTGCTAATGGATTGTTTTTGCAAGATATGGTGCATGGTTTCAAGCGTCAAAATCATTTTGGGCGCACCGATGGAACTCCTAGGTGACTCATGTGGAATCTCACTTTTTGGCCAGTGCTAGATGGAACAAGATAGGTGCATGGGTGAGCGTGGGTCATGTGGAATCTCATTTCTTTCCGTTTGGAACCCCTAGGTGAGCGTGGGTCATGTGGAATGCACTTCTTTCCGTTTGCATGTTTTTGTCGTGCAAGATAGGTGCATGGTTTTGCGCTAGGCGTACCATAGGCTTATAAATCATTTTGGGCCTTTTCGATGGTACCACTAGGTGACGAGGCTCAAGTGGAAGCTCGTTTCTTTCCTTTTGGATATGGTGCTAATCTTGACACAAGATAGGTGCATGGTTTTAAATCAAGCGTACCATTGGATCATAAATCATTTTGGGCCTTTTCGATGGAACTCCTAGGTGACGTGGGTCATGTGGAATCTCACTTCATTCCGTTTGGAGATAGTGTTAATGTCGGTGCAAGATAGGTGCATGGTTTTGCGCTAGATGTACCATAGGCTTACAACAAATCATTTTGGGCCTTTTGATGGAACCCCTAGGTGGCGTGGGTCATGTGGAATCTCACTTCTTTCCGTTTGGAGCGGTGTTGGTGTCGGTGCAAGATAGGTGCATGGTTTTGCGCTAGGCGTACCATAGGCTTATAAATCATTTTGGGCCTTTTCGATGGTACCACTAGGTGACGAGGCTCAAGTGGAAGCTTCGTTTGACCTTTTCGGATATGGTGCTAATCTTGACACAAGATAGGTGCATGGTTTTGCGTCAAACGTACCATTGGATCAAAATCATTTTGGGCCTTTTGATGGAACTCCTAGGTGATGTGGGTCATGTGGAATCTCACTTCATTCCGTTTGGAGACGTGTTAATCTTCGGTGCAAAGATAGGTGCATGGTTTTGCGCTAGATGTACCATAGGCTTACAAATCATTTTGGGCCTTTTTTGATGGAACCCCTAGGTGGCGTGGGTCATGTGGAATCTCGCTTCTTTCCGTTTGGAGACAGTGTTGGTGTCGGTGCAAGATAGGTGCATGGTTTTGCGCTAGGCGTACCATAGGCTTATAAATCGTTTTGGGCCTTTCGATGGTACCACTAGGTGACGAGGGCTCAAGTGGAAGCTCGTTTGACCCTTTTGGGATATGGTGCTAATCTTGACACAAGATAGGTGCAGGTTTGCGTCAAGCGTACCATTGGATCAGAAATCATTTTGGGCCTTTTGATGGAACTCTCTAGGTGAGTGGGTCATGTGGAATCTCACTTCATTCCGTTTGGAGCAGTGTTAGTGTCGGTGCAAGATAGGTGCATGGTTTTGCGCTAGATGTACCATAGGCTTACAAATCATTTTTTTGGCCTTTTGATGGAACCCCTAGGTGGCGTGGGTCATGTGGAATCTCGCTTCTTTCCGTTTGGAGATAGTGTTGGTGTCGGTGCAAGATAGGTGCATGGTTTTGCGCTAGGCGTACCATAGGCTTATAAATCATTTTGGGCCTTTTCGATGGTACCACTAGGTGACGAGGCTCAAGTGGAAGCTCGTTTGACCTTTTGGATATAGTGCTAATCTTGACACAAGATAGGTGCAGGTTTGCGTCAAACGTACCATTGGATCAAAATCATTTTGGGCCTTTTGATGGAACTCCTAGGTGAGCGTGGGTCATGTGGAATCTCACTTCATTCCGTTTGGAGACAGTGTTAGTGTCGGTGCAAGATAGGTGCATGGTTTTGCGCTAGATGTACCATAGGCTTACAAATCATTTTGGGCCTTTTCGATGGAACGATGGAACCCCTAGGTGGCGTGGGTCATGTGGAATCTCGCTTCTTTCCGTTTGGAGCAGTGTTGGTGTCGGTGCAAGATAGGTGCATGGTTTGCGCTAGGCGTACCATAGGCTTATAAATCATTTTGGGCGCGATCGATGGTACCACTAGGTGGCGACGAGGCTCAAGTGGAAGCTTCGTTTGACCTTTTTTTGGATATAGTGCTAATCTTGGCACAGAATAGGTGCATGGTTTGCGTCAAATGTACCATAGGCTCAAAAATCATTTTGGGCCTTTTGATGGAACTCCTAGGTGAGGTGGGTCATGTGGAATCTCACTTCATTCCGTTTGGAGACAGTGTTAGTGTCGGTGCAAGATAGGTGCATGGTTTTGCGCTAGATGTACCATAGGCTTACAAATCATTTTGGGCCTTTTCGATGGAACCCCTAGGTGGCGTGGGTCATGTGGAATCTCGCTTCTTTCCCTTTGGAGATAGGTGTTGGTCTTGATGCAAGATAGGTGCATGGTTTTGCGCTCAGGCGTACCATTGGCTTATAAATCATTTTGGGCCTTTTGATGATGGTACTCTAGGTGACGTGGGGCTCAAGTGGAATCTCACTTCATTCTTTTGGAGGCGGTGTTAATGTTGGTGCAAGATAGGTGCATGGTTTTGCGTCTAGATGTACCATAGGCTTACAAATCATTTTGGGCCTTTTGATGGAACTCCCTAGGTGAGTGGGTCATGTGGAATCTCACTTCTTTCCGTTTGGAGACAGTGTTGGTGTCGGTGCAAGATAGGTGCATGGTTTTGCGCTAGGCGTACCATAGGCTTATAAATCGTTTTGGGCGCGATCGATGGTACCACTAGGTGACGAGGCTCAAGTGGAAGCTCGTTTGACCTTTTGGATATGGTGCTAATCTTGACACAAGAGATAGGTGCATGGTTTTGCGTCAAAAGCGTACCATTGGATCAGAAATCATTTTGGGCCTTTTCGATGGAACTCCTAGGTGAGGTGGGTCATGTGGAATCTCACTTCATTCCGTTTGGAGGCAGTGTTAGTGTCGGTGCAAGATAGGTGCATGGTTTTGCGCTAGATGTACCATAGGCTTACAAATCATTTTGGGCCTTTTGATGGAACCCCTAGGTGGCGTGGGTCATGTGGAATCTCGCTTCTTTCCGTTTGGAGATAGTGTTGGTGTCGGTGCAAGATAGGTGCATGGTTTTGCGCTAGGCGTACCATAGGCTTATAAATCATTTTGGGCCTTGATCGATGGTACCACTAGGTGACGAGGCTCAAGTGGAAGCTCGTTTGACCTTTTTTGGATGGTGCTAATCTTGACACAAGATAGGTGCACAGTTTTGCGTCAAGCGTACCATTGGATCAAAAATCATTTTGGGCCTTTTGATGGAACTCCTAGGTGAGGTGGGTCATGTGGAATCTCACTTCATTCCGTTTGGAGCGGTGTTGAGTGTCGGTGCAAGATAGGTGCATGGTTTTTGCTAGATGTACCATAGGCTTACAAATCATTTTGGGCCTTTTGATGGAACCCCTAGGTGGCGTGGGTCATGTGGAATCTCACTTCTTTCCGTTTGGAGATAGTGTTGGTGTTGCAAGATGGTGCATGGTTTTAAGATAGTGTACCATGGCTTATAAATCATTTTGGGCGCTAGATCGATGGTACCCTAGGTGATGAGGCTCATAAATCTCATTTTGGGCCCTTTGGATATATGGTAATCTTGACTAGGTAGGTGCATGGTTTTGCGTCAAACGTACCATTGGCTCAGAAATCATTTTGGGCCTTTTGATGGAACTCCTAGGTGACGAGGGTCATGTGAATCTCACTTTGGCCTTTGGATATAGTGTTAATGTTGGTGCAAGATAGGTGCATGGTTTTGCGTCAAGCGTACCATAGGATCACAAATCATTTTGGGCCTTTTGATGGAACTCCTAGGTGGCGTGGGTCATGTGGAATCTCACTTCATTCCGTTTGGAGACAGTGTTGGTGTCGGTGCAAGATAGGTGCATGGTTTTGCGCTAGATGTACCATAGGCTTACAAATCATTTTGGGCCTTTTCGATGGAACCCCTAGGTGACGTGGGTCATGTGGAATCTCGTTCTTTCCTTTGGAGATATGTGTTAATCTTGCAAGAAGATAGGTGCATGGTTTTGCGCTAAGCGTACCATAGGCTTATAAATCATTTTGGGCCTTTTCGATGGTACTCCTAGGTGACGAGGGTCAAGTGGAATCTCGTTTCATTCTTTTGATATAGTGCTAATCTTGGCGCAAGATAGGTGCATGGTTTTGCGTCAAATGTACCATAGGCTTACAAATCATTTTGGGCCTTTTGATGGAACTCCTAGGTGAGTGGGTCATGTGGAATCTCACTTCTTTCCGTTTGGAGACAGTGTTGTGTGTGTGCAATGCAAGATAGGTGCATGGTTTTGCGCTAGGCGTACCATAGGCTTATAAATCGTTTTGGGCCTTTTCGATGGATGGTACCACTAGGTGACGAGGGCAAGTGGAAGCTTCGTTTGACCTTTTGGATATGGTGCTAATCTTGACACAAGATAGGTGCATGGTTTTGCGTCAAAGCGTACCATTGGATCAAAAATCATTTTGGGCCTTTTGATGGAACTCCTAGGTGGCGTGGGTCATGTGGAATCTCACTTCATTCCGTTTGGAGAGCAGTGTTAGTGTCGGTGCAAGATAGGTGCATGGTTTGCGCTAGATGTACCATAGGCTTACAAATCATTTTGGGCCTTTTGATGGAACCCCTAGGTGGCGTGGGTCATGTGGAATCTCGCTTCTTTCCGTTTGGAGACAGTGTTGGTGTCGGTGCAAGATAGGTGCATGGTTTTGCGCTAGGCGTACCATAGGCTTATAAATCATTTTGGGCGCGATCGATGGTACCACTAGGTGACGAGGCTCAAGTGGAAGCTCGTTTGACCTTTTCGGATATGGTGCTAATCTTGACACAAGATAGGTGCACGGTTTTGCGTCAAAACGTACCATTGGATCAGAAATCATTTTGGGCCTTTTGATGGAACTCCTAGGTGAGCGTGGGTCATGTGGAATCTCACTTCATTCCGTTTGGAGAGCAGTGTTAGTGTCGGTTGCAAGATAGGTGCATGGTTTTGCGCTAGATGTACCATAGGCTTACAAATCATTTTGGGCCTTTTGATGGAACCCCTAGGTGGCGTGGGTCATGTGGAATCTCGCTTCTTTCCGTTTGGAGACAGTGTTGGTGTCGGTGCAAGATAGGTGCATGGTTTTGCTAGGCGTACCATAGGCTTATAAATCATTTTGGGCCTTGATCGATGGTACCACTAGGTGACGAGGCTCAAGTGGAAGCTCGTTTGACCTTTGGGATATGGTGCTAATCTTGACACAAGATAGGTGCATGCAGTTTGCGTCAAACGTACCATTGGATCAAAATCATTTTGGGCCTTTTCGATGGAACTCCTAGGTGAGTGGGTCATGTGGAATCTCACTTCATTCCGTTTGGAGACAGTGTTAGTGTCGGTGCAAGATAGGTGCATGGTTTTGCGCTAGATGTACCATAGGCTTACAAATCATTTTGGGCCTTTTGATGGAACCCCTAGGTGATGTGGGTCATGTGGAATCTCGCTTCTTTCCGTTTGGAGACAGTGTGTTGGTGTCGGTGCAAGATAGGTGCATGGTTTTGCGCTAGGCGTACCATAGGCTTATAAATCATTTTGGGCCTTTTCGATGGTACCACTAGGTGACGAGGCTCAAGTGGAAGCTCGTTTTTTTGGATTCCTTTTGGATATGGTGCTAATCTTGACACAAGATAGGTGCACGGTTTTGCGTCAAGCGTACCATTGGATCAGAAATCATTTTGGGCCTTTTGATGGAACTCCTAGGTGAGCGTGGGTCATGTGGAATCTCACTTCATTCCGTTTGGAGACATGTTGTTAGTAATGTCGGTGCAAGATAGGTGCATGGTTTTGCGCTAGATGTACCATAAGCTTACAAATCATTTTGGGCCTTTTTTTGATGGAACCCCTAGGTGGCGTGGGTCATGTGGAATCTCGCTTCTTTCCGTTTGGAGATAGTGTTGGTGTCGGTGCAAGATAGGTGCATGGTTTTGCGCTAGGCGTACCATAGGCTTATAAATCGTTTTGGGCCTTTTCGATGGTACCACTAGGTGACGAGGGGCTCAAGTGGAAGCTTCGTTTGACCTTTTTGGATATGGTGCTAATCTTGACACAAGATAGGTGCATGGTTTTGCGTCAAAGCGTACCATTGGATCAGAAATCATTTTGGGCCTTTTGATGGAACTCCTAGGTGATGTGGGTCATGTGGAATCTCACTTCATTCCGTTTGGAGCAGTGTTAGTGTCGGTGCAAGATAGGTGCATGGTTTTGCGCTAGATGTACCATAGGCTTACAAATCATTTTGGGCCTTTTGATGGAACCCCTAGGTGGCGTGGGTCATGTGGAATCTCGCTTCTTTCCGTTTGGAGATAGTGTTGGTGTCGGTGCAAGATAGGTGCATGGTTTGCGCTAGGCGTACCATAGGCTTATAAATCATTTTGGGCCTTTTCGATGGGTACCACTAGGTGACGAGGCTCAAGTGGAAGCTCGTTTGGCCTTTTGGATATAGTGCTAATCTTGACACAAGATAGGTGCAATTTTGTTTGCGTCAAGCGTACCATAGGATCAAAATCATTTTGGGCCTTTTCGATGGAACTCCTAGGTGAGTGTGGGTCATGTGGAATCTCACTTCATTCCGTTTGGAGACAGTGTTGAGTGTCGGTGCAAGATAGGTGCATGGTTTTGCGCTAGATGTACCATAGGCTTACAAATCATTTTGGGCCTTTTGATGGAACCCCTAGGTGAGCGTGGGTCATGTGGAATCTCGCTTCTTTCCGTTTTTTGGAGACAGTGTTGGTGTCGGTGCAAGATAGGTGCATGGTTTTGCGCTAGGCGTACCATAGGCTTATAAATCATTTTGGGCCTTGATCGATGGTACCACTAGGTGACGAGGCTCAAGTGGAAGCTTCGTTTGACCTTTTTGGATATGGTGCTAATCTTGACACAAGATAGGTGCATGGTTTTGCGTCAAAGCGTACCATTGGATCAGAAATCATTTTGGGCCTTTTGATGGAACTCCTAGGTGACGTGGGTCATGTGGAATCTCACTTCATTCCGTTTGGAGCAGTGTTAGTGTCGGTGCAAGATAGGTGCATGGTTTTGCGCTAGATGTACCATAGGCTTACAAATCATTTTGGGCCTTTTGATGGAACCCCTAGGTGATGCGTGGGTCATGTGGAATCTCGCTTCTTTCCGTTTGGAGACAGTGTTGGTGTCGGTGCAAGATAGGTGCATGGTTTTGCGCTAGGCGTACCATAGGCTTATAAATCATTTTGGGCCTTTTCGATGGTACCACTAGGTGACGAGGCTCAAGTGGAAGCTCGTTTGGCCTTTTGGATATGGTGCTAATCTTGACACAAGATAGGTGCACGGTTTTGCGTCAAAATCGTACCATTGGATCAAAATCATTTTGGGCCTTTTTGATGGAACTCCTAGGTGAGGTGGGTCATGTGGAATCTCACTTCATTCCGTTTGGAGACAGTGTTAGTGTCGGTGCAAGAAGATAGGTGCATGGTTTTTTGCGCTAGATGTACCCTAGGCTTACAAATCATTTTGGGCCTTTTGATGGAACCCCTAGGTGGCGTGGGTCATGTGGAATCTCGCTTCTTTCCGTTTGGAGAGCAGTGTTGGTGTCGGTGCAAGATAGGTGCATGGTTTTGCGCTAGGCGTACCATAGGCTTATAAATCATTTTGGGGCGCGATCGATGGTACCACTAGGTGACGAGGCTCAAGTGGAAGCTCGTTTGACCTTTTGGATATAGTGCTTTTGGATATGGTGCTAAATCTTGACACAAGATAGGTGCAGCGTTTTGCGTCAAGCGTACCATTGGATCAGAAATCATTTTGGGCCTTTTGATGGAACTCCTAGGTGAGCGTGGGTCATGTGGAATCTCACTTCATTCCGTTTGGAGATAGTGTTAGTGTCGGTGCAAGATAGGTGCATGGTTTTGCGCTAGATGTACCATAGGCTTACAAATCATTTTGGGCCTTTTGATGGAACCCCTAGGTGGCGTGGGTCATGTGGAATCTCGCTTTTTCCGTTTGGAGACAGTGTTGGTGTCGGTGCAAGATAGGTGCATGGTTTTGCGCTAGGCGTACCATAGGCTTATAAATCATTTTGGGCCTTGATCGATGGTACCACTAGGTGACGAGGGCTCAAGTGGAAGCTTCGTTTGGCCTTTTTGATATAGTGCTAATCTTGACACAAGATAGGTGCATGGTTTTGCGTCAAGCGTACCATTGGATCAGAAATCATTTTGGGCCTTTTCCGATGGAACTCCTAGGTGAGCGTGGGTCATGTGGAATCTCACTTCATTCCGTTTGGAGAGCGGTGTTAGTGTCGGTGCAAGATAGGTGCATGGTTTTGCGCTAGATAGATGTACCATAGGCTTACAAATCATTTTGGGCCTTTTGATGGAACCCCTAGGTGGCGTGGGTCATGTGGAATCTCGCTTCTTTCCGTTTGGAGACAGTGTTGGTGTCGGTGCAAGATAGGTGCATGGTTTTGCGCTAGGCGTACCATAGGCTTATAAATCATTTTTGGGCCTTGATCGATGGTACCACTAGGTGACGAGGCTCAAGTGGAAGCTCGTTTGACCCTTTTGGATATAGTGCTAATCTTGACACAAGATAGGTGCACGCGTTTTGCGTCAAAGCGTACCATTGGATCAGAAATCATTTTGGGCCTTTTGATGGAACTCCTAGGTGAGCGTGGGTCATGTGGAATCTCACTTCATTCCGTTTGGAGCAGTGTTAGTGTCGGTGCAAGATAGGTGCATGGTTTTGCGCTAGATGTACCATAGGCTTACAAATCATTTTGGGCCTTTGATGGAACCCCTAGGTGGCGTGGGTCATGTGGAATCTCGCTTCTTTCCGTTTGGAGACAGTGTTGGTGTCGGTGCAAGATAGGTGCATGGTTTTGCGCTAGGCGTACCATAGGCTTATAAATCATTTTGGGCGCTTTCGATGGTACCACTAGGTGACGAGGCTCAAGTGGAAGCTCGTTTGACCTTTTGGGATATGGTGCTAATCTTGACACAAGATAGGTGCATGGTTTTGCGTCAAAGCGTACCATTGGATCAGAAAATCATTTTGGGCCTTTTGATGGAACTCCTAGGTGAGCGTGGGTCATGTGGAATCTCACTTCATTCCGTTTGGAGAGCAGTGTTGAGTGTCGGTGCAAGATAGGTGCATGGTTTGCGCTAGATGTACCATAGGCTTACAAATCATTTTGGGCCTTTTGATGGAACCCCTAGGTGACGTGGGTCATGTGGAATCTCGCTTCTTTCCGTTTTTGGAGATAGTGTTGGTGTCGGTGCAAGATAGGTGCATGGTTTTGCGCTAGGCGTACCATAGGCTTATAAATCATTTTTGGGCCTTTCGATGGTACCACTAGGTGACGAGGGCTCAAGTGGAAGCTCGTTTCGACCTTTTGGATATAGTGCTAATCTTGACACAAGATAGGTGCATGGTTTTGCGTCAAAGCGTACCATTGGATCAAAATCATTTTGGGCCTTTTCGATGGAACTCCTAGGTGAGTGGGTCATGTGGAATCTCACTTCATTCCGTTTGGAGATGTTAGTGTTGCAGTGTGGTTTCGTGCAAAGATAGGTGCATGGTTTTGCGCTAGATGTACCATAGAACTTACAAATCATTTTGGGCCTTTTGATGATGGAACCCCTAGGTGAGGTGGCGTGGGTCATGTGGAATCTCTCTTCTTTCCGTTTGGAGAGCAGTGTTGGTGTCGGTTGCAAGATAGGTGCATGGTTTTGCGCTAGGCGTACCATAGGCTTATAAATCATTTTGGGCCTTGATCGATGGTACCACTAGGTGACGAGGCTCAAGTGGAAGCTCGTTTGACCTTTTGGATATGGTGCTAATCTTGACACAAGATAGGTGCATGGTTTTGCGTCAAAGCGTACCATTGGATCAAAATCATTTTGGGCCTTTTGATGGAACTCCTAGGTGAGTGGGTCATGTGGAATCTCACTTCATTCCGTTTGGAGGCAGTGTTAGTGTCGGTTGCAAGATAGGTGCATGGTTTTGCGCTAGATGTACCATAGGCTTACAAATCATTTTGGGCCTTTTGATGGAACCCCTAGGTGGCGTGGGTCATGTGGAATCTCGCTTCTTTCCGTTTGGAGATAGTGTTGGTGTCGGTGCAAGATAGGTGCATGGTTTTGCGCTAGGCGTACCATAGGCTTATAAATCATTTTGGGCCTTGATCGATGGTACCACTAGGTGACGAGGCTCAAGTGGAAGCTCGTTTGACCTTTTTCGGATATGGTGCTAATCTTGACACAAGATAGGTGCAGGTTTTGCGTCAAAGCGTACCATTGGATCTTAAAATCATTTTGGGCCTTTTGATGGAACTCCCTAGGTGAGCGTGGGTCATGTGGAATCTCACTTCATTCCGTTTGGAGCGCAGTGTTAGTGTCGGTGCAAGATAGGTGCATGGTTTTGCGCTAGATGTACCATAGGCTTACAAATCATTTTGGGCCTTTTGATGGAACCCCTAGGTGGCGTGGGTCATGTGGAATCTCGCTTCTTTCCGTTTGGAGAGCAGTGTTGGTGTCGGTGCAAGATAGGTGCATGGTTTTGCGCTAGGCGTACCATAGGCTTATAAATCATTTTGGGCCTTGCGATGGATGGTACCACTAGGTGACGAGGCTCAAGTGGAAGCTCGTTTGACCTTTTTTGATATGGTGCTAATCTTGACACAAGATAGGTGCAGTTTTGCGTCAAAGCGTACCATTGGATCAAAATCATTTTGGGCCTTTTCGATGGAACTCCTAGGTGAGCGTGGGTCATGTGGAATCTCACTTCATTCCGTTTGGAGAGCAGTGTTAGTGTCGGTGCAAGATAGATAGGTGCATGGTTTTGCGCTAGATGTACCATAGGCTTACAAATCATTTTGGGCCTTTTGATGGAACCCCTAGGTGGCGTGGGTCATGTGGAATCTCGCTTCTTTCCGTTTGGAGACAGTGTTGGTGTCGGTGCAAGATAGGTGCATGGTTTTGCGCTAGGCGTACCATAGGCTTATAAATCGTTTTGGGCGCGATCGATGGTACCACTAGGTGACGAGGCTCAAGTGGAAGCTCGTTTTGACCTTTTGGGATATAGTGCTAATCTTGACACAAGATAGGTGCACGGTTTTGCGTCAAGCGTACCATTGGATCAGAAATCATTTTGGGCCTTTTGATGGAACTCCTAGGTGAGCGTGGGTCATGTGGAATCTCACTTCATTCCGTTTGGAGATAGTGTTAGTGTCGGTGCAAGATAGGTGCATGGTTTTGCGCTAGATGTACCATAGGCTTACAAATCATTTTGGACGCACCCGATGGAACCCCTAGGTGACGTGGGTCATGTGGAATCTCGCTTCTTTCCGTTTGGAGACAGTGTTGGTGTCGGTGCAAGATAGGTGCATGGTTTTGCGCTAGGCGTACCATAGGCTTATAAATCATTTTGGGCCTTTTCGATGGTACCACTAGGTGACGAGGCTCAAGTGGAAGCTCTCGTTTTTTCCTTTTGGATATGGTGCTAATCTTGACACAAGATAGGTGCATGGTTTTGCGTCAAACGTACCATTGGATCAGAAATCATTTTGGGCCTTTTGATGGAACTCCTAGGTGAGGTGGGTCATGTGGAATCTCACTTCATTCCGTTTGGAGCAGTGTTAGTGTCGGTGCAAGATAGGTGCATGGTTTTGCGCTAGATGTACCATAGGCTTACAAATCATTTTGGGCCTTTTGATGGAACCCCTAGGTGGCGTGGGTCATGTGGAATCTCGCTTCTTTCCGTTTGGAGATAGTGTTGGTGTCGGTGCAAGATAGGTGCATGGTTTTGCGCTAGGCGTACCATAGGCTTATAAATCATTTTGGGCCTTTTCGATGGTACCACTAGGTGACGAGGCTCAAGTGGAAGCTTCGTTTGACCTTTTTGGATATAGGTGCTAATCTTGACACAAGATAGGTGCAGGTTTTGCGTCAAAGCGTACCATTGGATCAGAAATCATTTTGGGCCTTTTGATGGAACTCCTAGGTGAGTGTGGTCATGTGGAATCTCACTTCATTCCGTTTGGAGATGGTGTTAGTGTCGGTGCAAGATAGGTGCATGGTTTTGCGCTAGATGTACCATAGGCTTACAAATCATTTTGGGCCTTTTGATGGAACCCCTAGGTGGCGTGGGTCATGTGGAATCTCGCTTCTTTCCGTTTGGAGATAGTGTTGGTGTCGGTGCAAGATAGGTGCATGGTTTTGCGCTAGGCGTACCATAGGCTTATAAATCATTTTGGGCCTTTTCGATGGTACCACTAGGTGACGAGGCTCAAGTGGAAGCTCGTTTGACCTTTCGGATTGGATATGGTGCTAATCTTGACACAAAGATAGGTGCATGGTTTTGCGTCAAAGCGTACCATTGGATCATAAATCATTTTGGGCCTTTTCGATGGAACTCCTAGGTGACGTGGGTCATGTGGAATCTCACTTCATTCCGTTTGGAGAGCAGTGTTAATGTCGGCAAGATAGGTGCATGGTTTTGCGCTAGATGTACCATAGGCTTACAAATCATTTTGGGCCTTTTTAGATGGAACCCCTAGGTGACGTGGGTCATGTGGAATCTCACTTCTTTCCGTTTGGAGATAGTGTTGGTGTCGGTGCAAGATAGGTGCATGGTTTTGCGCTAGGCGTACCATAGGCTTATAAATCATTTGGGCCTTGATCGATGGTACCACTAGGTGACGAGGGCTCAAGTGGAAGCTCGTTTGACCTTTTGGATATGGTGCTAATCTTGACACAAGATAGGTGCATGGTTTTGCGTCAAGCGTACCATTGGATCAGAAATCATTTTGGCCTTTTGATGGAACTCCTAGGTGAGGTGGGTCATGTGGAATCTCACTTCATTCCGTTTGGAGACGCAGTGTTAGTGTCGGTGCAAGATAGGTGCATGGTTTTGCGCTAGATGTACCATAGGCTTACAAATCATTTTGGGCCTTTTGATGGAACCCCTAGGTGGCGTGGGTCATGTGGAATCTCGCTTCTTTCCGTTTGGAGACAGTGTTGGTGTCGGTGCAAGATAGGTGCATGGTTTTGCGCTAGGCGTACCATAGGCTTATAAATCGTTTTGGGCCTTTTCGATGGTACCACTAGGTGACGAGGCTCAAGTGGAAGCTTCGTTTGACCTTTTGGATATGGTGCTAATCTTGACACAAGATAGGTGCACGGTTTTGCGTCAAAATCGTACCATTGGATCAGAAATCATTTTGGGCCTTTTTCGATGGAACTCCTAGGTGAGTGGGTCATGTGGAATCTCACTTCATTCCGTTTGGAGCAGTGTTAGTGTCGGTTGCAAGATAGGTGCATGGTTTTGCGCTAGATGTACCATAGGCTTACAAATCATTTGGGCCTTTTGATGGAACCCCTAGGTGGCGTGGGTCATGTGGAATCTCGCTTCTTTCCGTTTGGAGATAGTGTTGGTGTCGGTGCAAGATAGGTGCATGGTTTTGCGCTAGGCGTACCATAGGCTTATAAATCGTTTTGGGCCTTGATCGATGGTACCACTAGGTGACGAGGCTCAAGTGGAAGCTTCGTTTGACCTTTGGATCGGATATGGTGCTAATCTTGACACAAGATAGGTGCAGTTTTGCGTCAAGCGTACCATTGGATCAGAAATCATTTTGGGCCTTTTGATGGAACTCCTAGGTGAGCGTGGGTCATGTGGAATCTCACTTCATTCCGTTTGGAGACAGTGTTAGTGTCGGTGCAAGATAGGTGCATGGTTTTGCGCTAGATGTACCATAGGCTTACAAATCATTTTGGGCCTTTTGATGGAACCCCTAGGTGACGTGGGTCATGTGGAATCTCGCTTCTTTCCGTTTGGAGACAGTGTTGGTGTCGGTGCAAGATAGGTGCATGGTTTTGCGCTAGGCGTACCATAGGCTTATAAATCATTTTGGGCCTTTTCGATGGTACCACTAGGTGACGAGGCTCAAGTGGAAGCTCGTTTGACCTTTTGGATATAGTGCTAATCTTGACACAAGATAGGTGCACGGTTTTCGTCAAGCGTACCATTGGATCAGAAATCATTTTGGGCCTTTTGATGGAACTCCTAGGTGAGGTGGGTCATGTGGAATCTCACTTCATTCCGTTTGGAGAGCGTGTGTTAGTGTCGATTGCAAGATAGGTGCATGGTTTTGCGCTAGATGTACCATAGGCTTACAAATCATTTTGGGCCTTTTGATGGAACCCCTAGGTGGCGTGGGTCATGTGGAATCTCGCTTCTTTCCGTTTGGAGACAGTGTTGGTGTCGGTGCAAGATAGGTGCATGGTTTTGCGCTAGGCGTACCATAGGCTTATAAATCATTTTGGGCCTTGATCGATGGTACCACTAGGTGACGAGGCTCAAGTGGAAGCTCGTTTGACCTTTTCGGATATAGTGCTAATCTTGACACAAGATAGGTGCACGGTTTTGCGTCAAAGCGTACCATTGGATCAGAAATCATTTTGGGCGCTTTTGATGGAACTCCTAGGTGAGCGTGGGTCATGTGGAATCTCACTTCATTCCGTTTGGAGACAGTGTTAGTGTCGGTGCAAGATAGGTGCATGGTTTTGCTAGATGTACCATAGGCTTACAAATCATTTTGGGCCTTTTGATGGAACCCCTAGGTGGCGTGGGTCATGTGGAATCTCGCTTCTTTCCGTTTGGAGATAGTGTTGGTGTCGGTGCAAGATAGGTGCATGGTTTTGCGCTAGGCGTACCATAGGCTTATAAATCATTTTTTGGGCCTTGATCGATGGTACCACTAGGTGACGAGGCTCAAAGTGGAAGCTTCGTTTGGCCTTTGGATATGGTGCTAATCTTGACACAAGATAGGTGCACGCAGTTTGCGTCAAAGCGTACCATTGGATCAAAAATCATTTTGGGCCTTTTGATGGAACTCCTAGGTGAGCGTGGGTCATGTGGAATCTCACTTCATTCCGTTTGGAGACAGTGTTAGTGTCGGTGCAAAGATAGGTGCATGGTTTTGCGCGCTAGATGTACCATAGGCTTACAAATCATTTTGGGCCTTTTGATGGAACCCCTAGGTGGCGTGGGTCATGTGGAATCTCGCTTCTTTCCGTTTGGAGATAGTGTTGGTGTCGGTGCAAGATAGGTGCATGGTTTTGCGCTAGGCGTACCATAGGCTTATAAATCATTTTGGGCCTTTTCGATGGTACCACTAGGTGACGAGGCTCAAGTGGAAGCTCGTTTGACCTTTTTAGATATAGTGCTAATCTTGACACAAGATAGGTGCATGGTTTTGCGTCAAGCGTACCATAGGATCAAAATCATTTTGGGCCTTTTCGATGGAACTCCTAGGTGAGCGTGGGTCATGTGGAATCTCACTTCATTCCGTTTGGAGATATGTTAGTGTCGGTGCAAGATAGGTGCATGGTTTTGCGCTAGATGTACCATAGGCTTACAAATCATTTTGGGCCTTTTGATGGAACCCCTAGGTGATGTGGGTCATGTGGAATCTCACTTCTTTCCGTTTGGAGACAGTGTTGGTGTCGGTGCAAGATAGGTGCATGGTTTTGCGCTAGGCGTACCATAGGCTTATAAATCGTTTTGGGCCTTTTCGATGGTACCACTAGGTGACGAGGCTCAAGTGGAAGCTTCGTTTGACCTTTTCGGATATGGTGCTAATCTTGACACAAGATAGGTGCAGGTTTTGCGTCAAGCGTACCATTGGATCAGAAATCATTTTGGGCGCTTTTGATGGAACTCCTAGGTGACGTGGGTCATGTGGAATCTCACTTCATTCCGTTTGGAGACAGTGTTAGTGTCGGTTGCAAGATAGGTGCATGGTTTTGCGCTAGATGTACCATAGGCTTACAAATCATTTTGGGCCTTTTGATGGAACCCCTAGGTGGCGTGGGTCATGTGGAATCTCGCTTCTTTCCGTTTGGAGATGTGTTGGTGTCGGTGCAAGATAGGTGCATGGTTTGCGCTAGGCGTACCATAGGCTTATAAATCGTTTTTGGCCGCGATCGATGGTACCACTAGGTGACGAGGCTCAAGTGGAAGCTCGTTTTTTCGGCCTTTTGGATATAGTGCTAATCTTGACACAAGATAGGTGCATGGTTTTGCGTCAAACGTACCATTGGATCAGAAATCATTTTGGGCCTTTTCGATGGAACTCCTAGGTGAGCGTGGGTCATGTGGAATCTCACTTCATTCCGTTTGGAGCAGGTGTTAATGTCGGTGCAAGATAGGTGCATGGTTTTGCGCTAGATGTACCATAGGCTTACAAATCATTTTGGGCCTTTTGATGGATGGAACCCCTAGGTGAGCGTGGGTCATGTGGAATCTCATTTTGGGCTCTTTGGAACTCCTTTGGAGGTCATGTGTTGGTGTCGGTGCAAGAAGATAGTGCATGGTTTTGCGCTAGGCGTACCATAGGCTTATAAATCATTTTGGGCCTTTTCGATGGTACCACTAGGTGACGAGGCTCAAGTGGAAGCTCGTTTGACCTTTTGGATATGGTGCTAATCTTGACACAAGATAGGTGCAGCGGTTTTGCGTCAAAGCGTACCATTGGATCAGAAATCATTTTGGGCCTTTTGATGGAACTCCTAGGTGAGCGTGGGTCATGTGGAATCTCACTTCATTCCGTTTGGAGACAGTGTTAGTGTCGGTTGCAAGATAGGTGCATGGTTTTGCGCTAGATGTACCATAGGCTTACAAATCATTTTGGGCCTTTTGATGGAACCCCTAGGTGGCGTGGGTCATGTGGAATCTCGCTTCTTTCCGTTTGGAGACAGTGTTGGTGTCGGTGCAAGATAGGTGCATGGTTTTGCGCTAGGCGTACCATAGGCTTATAAATCATTTTGGGCCTTGATCGATGGTACCACTAGGTGACGAGGCTCAAGTGGAAGCTCGTTTGACCTTTTCGGATATAGTGCTAATCTTGACACAAGATAGGTGCAGCGGTTTTGCGTCAAAGCGTACCCATTGGATCAAAATCATTTTGGGCCTTTTGATGGAACTCCTAGGTGAGCGTGGGTCATGTGGAATCTCACTTCATTCCGTTTGGAGACAGTGTTAGTGTCGGTGCAAGATAGGTGCATGGTTTTGCGCTAGATGTACCATAGGCTTACAAATCATTTTGGGCGCACCGATGGAACCCCTAGGTGGCGTGGGTCATGTGGAATCTCGCTTCTTTCCGTTTGGAGCAGTGTTGGTGTCGGTGCAAGATAGGTGCATGGTTTTGCGCTAGGCGTACCATAGGCTTATAAATCATTTTGGGCCTGCTTGATCGATGGTACCACTAGGTGACGAGGCTCAAGTGGAAGCTCGTTTGACCTTTTGGATATGGTGCTAATCTTGACACAAGATAGGTGCATGGTTTAAATCGTCAAAGCGTACCATTGGATCAGAAATCATTTTGGGCCTTTTGATGGAACTCCTAGGTGAGGTGGGTCATGTGGAATCTCACTTCACCGTTTGGAGACAGTGTTAGTGTCGGTGCAAGATAGGTGCATGGTTTTGCGCTAGATGTACCATAGGCTTACAAATCATTTTGGGCGCACCGATGGAACCCCTAGGTGGCGTGGGTCATGTGGAATCTCGCTTCTTTCCGTTTGGAGACAGTGTTGTTGTCGGGTGCAAAGATAGGTGCATGGTTTTGCGCTAGGCGTACCATAGGCTTATAAATCATTTTGGGCCTTTTCGATGGTACCACTAGGTGACGAGGCTCAAGTGGAAGCTCGTTTGACCTTTTGGGATATGGTGCTAATCTTGACACAAGATAGGTGCATGGTTTGCGTCAAAGCGTACCATTGGATCAGAAATCATTTTGGGCGCTTTTGATGGAACTCCTAGGTGAGGTGGGTCATGTGGAATCTCACTTCATTCCGTTTGGAGCAGTGTTAGTGTCGGTGCAAGATAGGTGCATGGTTTTGCGCTAGATGTACCATAGGCTTACAAATCATTTTGGGCCTTTTGATGGAACCCCTAGGTGGCGTGGGTCATGTGGAATCTCGCTTCTTTCCGTTTGGAGACAGTGTTGGTGTCGGTGCAAGATAGGTGCATGGTTTGCGCTAGGCGTACCATAGGCTTATAAATCGTTTTGGGCCTTTCGATGGTACCACTAGGTGACGAGGCTCAAGTGGAAGCTCGTTTGACCTTTTGGATATATAGTGCTAATCTTGACACAAGATAGGTGCATGGTTTTGCGTCAAAGCGTACCATTGGATCAAAATCATTTTGGGCCTTTTGATGGAACTCCTAGGTGAGCGTGGGTCATGTGGAATCTCACTTCATTCCGTTTGGAGCGGTGTTAGTGTCGGTGCAAGATAGGTGCATGGTTTTGCGCTAGATGTACCATAGGCTTACAAATCATTTTGGGCCTTTTGATGGAACCCCTAGGTGGCGTGGGTCATGTGGAATCTCGCTTCTTTCCGTTTGGAGAGCAGTGTTGGTGTCGGTGCAAGATAGGTGCATGGTTTTGCGCTAGGCGTACCATAGGCTTATAAATCATTTTGGGCCTTGATCGATGGTACCACTAGGTGACGAGGCTCAAGTGGAAGCTCGTTTGACCTTTTTGGATATGGTGCTAATCTTGACACAAAGATAGGTGCAGTTTTGCGTCAAAGCGTACCATTGGATCAGAAATCATTTTGGGCGCTTTTGATGGAACTCCTAGGTGAGTGGGTCATGTGGAATCTCACTTCATTCCGTTTGGAGACAGTGTTAGTGTCGGTGCAAGATAGGTGCATGGTTTTGCGCTAGATGTACCATAGGCTTACAAATCATTTTGGGCCTTTTGATGGAACCCCTAGGTGACGTGGGTCATGTGGAATCTCGCTTCTTTCCGTTTTGGAGACAGTGTTGGTGTGTCGGTGCAAGATAGGTGCATGGTTTTGCGCTAGGCGTACCATAGGCTTATAAATCATTTTGGGCGCGATCGATGGTACCACTAGGTGACGAGGCTCAAGTGGAAAGCTCGTTTGGCCTTTTGAGGATATAGTGCTAATCTTGACACAAGATAGGTGCATGTTTGCGTCAAACATTACCATTGGATCAAAAATCATTTTGGGCCTTTTGATGGAACTCCTAGGTGAGCGTGGGTCATGTGGAATCTCACTTCATTCCGTTTGGAGGCAGTGTTAGTGTCGGTGCAAAGATAGGTGCATGGTTTTGCGCTAGATGTACCATAGGCTTACAAATCATTTTGGGCGCTTTTGATGGAACCCCTAGGTGGCGTGGGTCATGTGGAATCTCGCTTCTTTCCGTTTGGAGACAGTGTTGGTGTCGGTGCAAGATAGGTGCATGGTTTTGCGCTAGATGTACCATAGGCTTATAAATCATTTTGGGCCTTTTCGATGGTACCCCTAGGTGACGAGGGTCAAGTGGAATCTCGTTTCTTTCCTTTTGGATATAGTGCTAATCTTGACACAAGATAGGTGCATGGTTTTGCGTCTAAGCGTACCATAGGCTCATAAATCATTTTGGGCCTTTTCGATGGAACTCTAGGTGACGTGGGTCATGTGGAATCTCACTTCATTCCGTTTGGATATGTGTTAATGTGGCGCAAGATAGGTGCATGGTTTTGCGCTAGATGTACCATAGGCTTACAAATCATTTTGGGCCTTTTGATGGAACTCCTAGGTGAGCGTGGGTCATGTGGAATCTCACTTCTTTCCGTTTGGAGACAGTGTTAATGTCGGTGCAAGATAGGTGCATGGTTTTGCGCTAGGCGTACCATAGGCTTATAAATCGTTTTGGGCCTTTTCGATGGTACCACTAGGTGACGAGGGCTCAAGTGGAAGCTTCGTTTGACCTTTTTGGATATGGTGCTAATCTTGACACAAGATAGGTGCATGGTTTTGCGTCAAACGTACCATTGGATCAGAAATCATTTTGGGCCTTTTGATGGAACTCCTAGGTGACGTGGGTCATGTGGAATCTCACTTCATTCCGTTTGGAGATGATGTTAGTGTCGATTGCAAGATAGGTGCATGGTTTTGCGCTAGATGTACCATAGGCTTACAAATCATTTTGGGCCTTTTGATGGAACCCCTAGGTGGCGTGGGTCATGTGGAATCTCGCTTCTTTCCGTTTGGAGACAGTGTTGGTGTCGGTGCAAGATAGGTGCATGGTTTTGCGCTAGGCGTACCATAGGCTTATAAATCATTTTGGGCCTTGATCGATGGTACCACTAGGTGACGAGGCTCAAGTGGAAGCTCGTTTGACCTTTTGGATATGGTGCTAATCTTGACACAAGATAGGTGCAGTTTTGCGTCAAGCGTACCATTGGATCAGAAATCATTTTGGGCCTTTTTCGATGGAACTCCTAGGTGAGGTGGGTCATGTGGAATCTCACTTCATTCCGTTTGGAGACAGTGTTAGTGTCGGTGCAAGATAGGTGCATGGTTTTGCGCTAGATGTACCATAGGCTTACAAATCATTTTGGGCCTTTTGATGGAACCCCTAGGTGGCGTGGGTCATGTGGAATCTCGCTTCTTTCCGTTTGGAGAGCAGTGTTGGTGTCGGTGCAAGATAGGTGCATGGTTTTGCGCTAGGCGTACCATAAACTTATAAATCATTTTGGGCCTTGATCGATGGTACCACTAGGTGACGAGGCTCAAGTGGAAGCTCGTTTGACCTTTTGGGATATGGTGCTAATCTTGACACAAGATAGGTGCAGTTTTTTGCGTCAAAGCGTACCATTGGATCAGAAATCATTTTGGGCCTTTTGATGGAACTCCTAGGTGACGTGGGTCATGTGGAATCTCACTTCATTCCGTTTGGAGACAGTGTTAGTGTCGGTGCAAGATAGGTGCATGGTTTTGCGCTAGATGTACCATAGGCTTACAAATCATTTTGGGCCTTTTGATGGAACCCCTAGGTGGCGTGGGTCATGTGGAATCTCGCTTCTTTCCGTTTGGAGATAGTGTTGGTGTCGGTGCAAGATAGGTGCATGGTTTTGCGCTAGGCGTACCATAGGCTTATAAATCATTTTGGGCCTTTCGATGGTACCACTAGGTGACGAGGCTCAAGTGGAAGCTTCGTTTGGCCTTTTGGATATAGTGCTAATCTTGACACAAGATAGGTGCAGCAGTTTTGCGTCAAGCGTACCATTGGATCAAAATCATTTTGGGCGCTTTGATGGAACTCCTAGGTGAGCGTGGGTCATGTGGAATCTCACTTCATTCCGTTTGGAGACAGTGTTAGTGTCGGTGCAAGATAGGTGCATGGTTTTGCGCTAGATGTACCATAGGCTTACAAATCATTTTGGGCCTTTTGATGGAACCCCTAGGTGGCGTGGGTCATGTGGAATCTCGCTTCTTTCCGTTTGGAGACAGTGTTGGTGTCGGTGCAAGATAGGTGCATGGTTTTGCGCTAGGCGTACCATAGGCTTAAATCATTTTGGGCCTTGATCGATGGTACCACTAGGTGACGAGGCTCAAGTGGAAGCTCGTTTGACCTTTTTGGATATAGTGCTAATCTTGACACAAGATAGGTGCATGGTTTTGCGTCAAGCGTACCATTGGATCAGAAATCATTTTGGGCCTTTTGATGGAACTCCTAGGTGAGCGTGGGTCATGTGGAATCTCACTTCATTCCGTTTGGAGCAGTGTTAGTGTCGGTGCAAGATAGGTGCATGGTTTTGCGCTAGATGTACCATAGGCTTACAAATCATTTTGGGCCTTTTGATGGAACCCCTAGGTGGCGTGGGTCATGTGGAATCTCGCTTCTTTCCGTTTGGAGATAGTGTTGGTGTCGGTGCAAGATAGGTGCATGGTTTTGCGCTAGGCGTACCATAGGCTTATAAATCATTTTGGGCCTTGATCGATGGTACCACTAGGTGACGAGGCTCAAGTGGAAGCTCGTTTGACCTTTGGATATAGTGCTAATCTTGACACAAGATAGGTGCAGTTTTGCGTCAAACGTACCATTGGATCAGAAATCATTTTGGGCGCTTTTGATGGAACTCCTAGGTGAGGTGGGTCATGTGGAATCTCACTTCATTCCGTTTGGAGACAGTGTTGAGTGTCGGTGCAAGATAGGTGCATGGTTTTGCGCTAGATGTACCATAGGCTTACAAATCATTTTGGGCGCTTTTGATGGAACCCCTAGGTGGCGTGGGTCATGTGGAATCTCGCTTCTTTCCGTTTTGAGATAGTGTTGGTGTCGGTGCAAGATAGGTGCATGGTTTTGCGCTAGGCGTACCATAGGCTTATAAATCATTTTGGGCCTTTTCGATGGTACCACTAGGTGACGAGGCTCAAGTGGAAGCTTTCGTTTGACCTTTGGGATATAGTGCTAATCTTGACGCGTACAAGATAGGTGCATCATTTTGCGTCATTTGGAACTACTAGGTGGCAAAATTCCGTTTGGAGGCCATAGGAACTCATTTAGGAGTGGGTCATGTGGAATCTTTGGAATCATTTTGGGCCTTTTGATGGAACTCCTTACTAGGTGATGGAACCCCTGGGTGATGTGGGTCATGTGGAATCTCACTTCTTTCCGTTTGGAGACAGTGTTGGTGTCGGTGCAAGATAGGTGCATGGTTTTGCTAGGCGTACCATAGGCTTATAAATCGTTTTGGGCGCGATCGATGGTACCACTAGGTGACGAGGCTCAAGTGGAAGCTCGTTTGACCTTTGGATATATGGTGCTAATCTTGACACAAGATAGGTGCATGGTTTTGCGTCAAAGCGTACCATTGGATCAGAAATCATTTTGGGCCTTTTCCGATGGAACTCCTAGGTGACGTGGGTCATGTGGAATCTCACTTCATTCCGTTTGGAGCAGGTGTTAGTGTCGGTGCAAGATAGGTGCATGGTTTTGCGCTAGATGTACCATGAGGCTTACAAATCATTTTTTGGGCCTTTTGATGGGAACCCCTAGGTGGCGTGGGTCATGTGGAATCTCGCTTCTTTCCGTTTGGAGAGCAGTGTTGGGTGTCGGTGCAAGATAGGTGCATGGTTTTGCGCTAGGCGTACCATACCATAGGCTTATAAATCATTTTGGGCCTTGATCGATGGTACCACTAGGTGACGAGGCTCAAGTGGAAGCTCGTTTGACCTTTTTGGATATAGTGCTAATCTTGACACAAGATAGGTGCATGGTTTGCGTCAAACGTACCATTGGATCATAAATCATTTTGGGCCTTTTGATGGAACTCCTAGGTGAGCGTGGGTCATGTGGAATCTCACTTCATTCCGTTTGGAGACAGTGTTAGTGTCGGTGCAAGATAGGTGCATGGTTTGCGCTAGATGTACCATAGGCTTACAAATCATTTTGGACGCACCCGATGGAACCCCTAGGTGACGTGGGTCATGTGGAATCTCACTTCTTTCCGTTTGGAGACAGTGTTGGTGTCGGTGCAAGATAGGTGCATGGTTTTGCGCTAGGCGTACCATAGGCTTATAAATCGTTTTGGGCCTTGATCGATGGTACCACTAGGTGACGAGGCTCAAGTGGAAGCTCGTTTGGCCTTTTTGGGATATGGTGCTAATCTTGACACAAGATAGGTGCATGTTTTGCGTCAAAGCGTACCATTGGATCAGAAATCATTTTGGGCCTTTTGATGGAACTCCTAGGTGAGGTGGGTCATGTGGAATCTCACTTCATTCCGTTTGGAGACAGTGTTGTTAGTGTCGGTTGCAAGATAGGTGCATGGTTTTGCGCTAGATGTACCATAGGCTTACAAATCATTTTGGGCCTTTTGATGGAACCCCTAGGTGGCGTGGGTCATGTGGAATCTCGCTTCTTTCCGTTTGGAGACAGTGTTGGTGTCGGTGCAAGATAGGTGCATGGTTTTGCGCTAGGCGTACCATAGGCTTATAAATCGTTTTGGGCCTTGATCGATGGTACCACTAGGTGGCGAGGGCTCAAGTGGAAGCTCGTTTGACCTTTTGGATATAGTGCTAATCTTGACACAAGATAGGTGCAGGTTTTGCGTCAAACGTACCATTGGATCAGAAATCATTTTGGGCCTTTTGATGGAACTCCTAGTGAGGTGGGTCATGTGGAATCTCACTTCATTCCGTTTGGAGGCAGTGTTAGTGTCGGTTGCAAGATAGGTGCATGGTTTTGCGCTAGATGTACCATAGGCTTACAAATCATTTTGGGCCTTTTGATGGAACCCCTAGGTGACGTGGGTCATGTGGAATCTCGCTTCTTTCCGTTTGGAGAGCAGTGTTGGTGTCGGTTGCAAGATAGGTGCATGGTTTTGCGCTAGGCGTACCATAGGCTTATAAATCATTTTGGGCCTTGATCGATGGTACCACTAGGTGACGAGGCTCAAGTGGAAGCTCGTTTGACCTTTTTGGATATGGTGCTAATCTTGACACAAGATAGGTGCATGTTTTGCGTCAAAGCGTACCATTGGATCAGAAATCATTTTGGGCCTTTTGATGGAACTCCTAGGTGAGGTGGGTCATGTGGAATCTCACTTCATTCCGTTTGGAGAGCAGTGTTAGTGTCGGTGCAAGATAGGTGCATGGTTTTGCGCTAGATGTACCATAGGCTTACAAATCATTTTGGGCCTTTTGATGGAACCCCTAGGTGGCGTGGGTCATGTGAATCTCGCTTCTTTCCGTTTGGAGACAGTGTTGGTGTCGGTGCAAGATAGGTGCATGGTTTTGCGCTAGGCGTACCATAGGCTTATAAATCGTTTTGGGCCTTGATCGATGGTACCACTAGGTGACGAGGCTCAAGTGGAAGCTTCGTTTGACCTTTTCGGATATAGTGCTAATCTTGACACAAGATAGGTGCATGGTTTTGCGTCAAATGTACCATTGGATCAGAAATCATTTTGGGCGCTTTTGATGGAACTCCTAGGTGAGGTGGGTCATGTGGAATCTCACTTCATTCCGTTTGGAGCAGTGTTAGTGTCGGTGCAAGATAGGTGCATGGTTTTGCGCTAGATGTACCATAGGCTAACAAATCATTTTGGGCCTTTTGATGGAACCCCTAGGTGGCGTGGGTCATGTGGAATCTCGCTTCTTTCCGTTTGGAGATAGTGTTGGTGTCGGTGCAAGATAGGTGCATGGTTTTGCGCTAGGCGTACCATAGGCTTATAAATCATTTTGGGCCTTTTCGATGGTACCACTAGGTGACGAGGCTCAAGTGGAAGCTCGTTTGACCTTTTTGGATATAGTGCTAATCTTGACACAAGATAGGTGCATGGTTTTGCGTCAAAAGTACCATTGGATCAAAATCATTTTGGGCCTTTTGATGGAACTCCTAGGTGAGCGTGGGTCATGTGGAATCTCACTTCATTCCGTTTGGAGACAGTGTTAGTGTCGGTGCAAGATAGGTGCATGGTTTTGCGCTAGATGTACCATAGGCTTACAAATCATTTTGGGCGCACCCGATGGAACCCCTAGGTGGCGTGGGTCATGTGGAATCTCGCTTCTTTCCGTTTGGAGGATAGTGTTGGTGTCGGTGCAAGATAGGTGCATGGTTTTGCGCTAGGCGTACCATAGGCTTATAAATCATTTTGGGCCTTGCGATCGATGGTACTACACTAGGTGACGAGGGTCAAGTGGAAGCTCGTTTGACCTTTTTGGATATATGGTGCTAATCTTGACACAAGATAGGTGCAGGTTTTGCGTCAAGCGTACCATAGGCTCAAAATCATTTTGGGGCCTTTTGATGATGGAACTCCTAGGTGAGCGTGGGTCATGTGGAATCTCACTTCTTTCCGTTTGGAGACAGTGTTAATGTCGGTTGCAAGATAGGTGCATGGTTTTGCGCTAGATGTACCATAGGCTTATAAATCGTTTTGGGCCTTTTCGATGGTACCCCTAGGTGGCGTGGGTCAAGTGGAATCTCGTTCTTTCCTTTTGGAGATATGGTGTTAATCTTGAAGATAGGTGCATGCAAGATAGGTGCATGGTTTTGCGTCAAGCGTACCATTGGATCCATAAATCATTTTGGGCCTTTTCGATGGAACTCCTAGGTGACGTGGGTCATGTGGAATCTCACTTCATTCCGTTTGGAGACAGTCTTAGTGTCGATGCAAGATAGGTGCCTGGTTTACGCTAGATGTACCATAGGCTTACAAATCATTTTGGGCCTTTTGATGGAACCCCTAGGTGAGCGTGGGTCATGTGGAATCTCGCTTCTTTCCGTTTGGAGACGGTGTTGGTGTCGGTGCAAGATAGGTGCATGGTTTTGCGCTAGGCGTACCATAGGCTTATAAATCATTTTGGGCCTTGATCGATGGTACCACTAGGTGACGAGGGCTCAAGTGGAAGCTCGTTTGACCTTTTGGATATGGTGCTAATCTTGACACAAGATAGGTGCAGGTTTCGCGTCAAAGCGTACCATTGGATCAGAAATCATTTTGGGCGCACCCGATGGAACTCCTAGGTGACGTGGGTCATGTGGAATCTCACTTCATTCCGTTTGGAGCAGTGTTAGTGTCGGTGCAAGATAGGTGCATGGTTTTGCGCTAGATGTGTACCATAGGCTTACAAATCATTTTGGGCCTTTTGATGGAACCCCTAGGTGGCGTGGGTCATGTGGAATCTCGCTTCTTTCCGTTT
This sequence comes from Miscanthus lutarioriparius, assembly GCA_904845875.1. Lineage (NCBI taxonomy): Eukaryota > Viridiplantae > Streptophyta > Magnoliopsida > Poales > Poaceae > Miscanthus > Miscanthus lutarioriparius. The sequence continues at coordinate 4,282 of CAJGYO010000643.1, read as the reverse complement.
GGAGACAGTGTTGGTGTCGGTGCAAGATAGGTGCATGGTTTTGCGCTAGGCGTACCATAGGCTTATAAATCATTTTGGGCCTTGATCGATGGTACCACTAGGTGACGAGGGCTCAAGTGGAAGCTCGTTTGACCTTTGGATATAGTGCTAATCTTGACACAAAGATAGGTGCACGGTTTGCGTCAAGCGTACCATAGGCTCAGAAATCATTTTGGGCCTTTTGATGGAACTCCTAGGTGAGGTGGGTCATGTGGAATCTCACTTCATTCCGTTTGGAGGCAGTGTTAAGTGTCGGTGCAAGATAGGTGCATGGTTTTGCGCTAGATGTACCATAGGCTTACAAATCATTTTGGGCCTTTTCGATGGAACCCCTAGGTGGCGTGGGTCATGTTGAATCTCGCTTCTTTCCCTTTGGATGGAGACAGTGTTGGTGTCGATTGCAAGATAGGTGCATGGTTTGCGCTAGGCGTACCATAGGCTTATAAATCATTTTGGGCCTTGATCGATGGTACTACTAGGTGGTGAGGGCTCAAGTGGAAGCTCGTTTGCCTTTTGGATAGTGCTAATCTTGATGCAAGATAGGTGCATGGTTTTTGCGTCAAATGTACCATAGGCTCTCAGAAATCATTTTGGGCCTTTTGATGGAACTCCTAGGTGAGCGTGGGTCATGTGGAATCTCACTTCTTTCCGTTTGGAGACAGTGTTAATGTCGGTGCAAGATAGGTGCATGGTTTTGCGCTAGATGTACCATAGGCTTAAAATCATTTTGGGCCTTTTCGATGGTACCACTAGGTAGCGAAGATAGGGGCTCAAGTGGAAGCTTCGTTTGACCCTTTGGAGATATGGTGCTAATCTTGACACAAGATAGGTGCATGGTTTGCGCTTTCGTCAAGCGTACCATTGGATCATAAATCATTTTGGGCGCACCGATGGAACTCCTAGGTGAGCGTGGGTCATGTGGAATCTCACTTCATTCCGTTTGGAGACAGTGTTAATGTCGGTGCAAGATAGGTGCATGGTTTTGCGCTAGATGTACCATAGGCTTACAAATCATTTTGGGCCTTTTGATGGAACCCCTAGGTGACGTGGGTCATGTGGAATCTCACTTCTTTCCGTTTTGGAGAGACAGTGTTGGTGTCGGTGCAAGATAGGTGCATGGTTTAAGCTAGGCGTACCATAGGCTTATAAATCATTTTGGGCCTTTTCGATGGATGGTACCACTAGGTGACGAGGCTCAAGTGGAAGCTCGTTTGACCTTTTGGATATAGTGCTAATCTTGACACAAAGATAGGTGCATGGTTTGCGTCAAGCGTACCATTGGCTCATAAATCATTTTGGGCCTTTTCCGATGGAACTCCTAGGTGATGAGGTGGGTCATGTGGAATCTCACTTCATTCCGTTTGGAGATAGTGTTAATGTTGGTGCAAGATAGGTGCATGGTTTGCGCTAGATGTACCATAGGCTTACAAATCATTTTGGGCCTTTTGATGGAACCCCTAGGTGACGTGGGTCATGTGGAATCTCACTTCTTTCCGTTTGGAGACAGTGTTGGTGTCGGTGCAAGATAGGTGCATGGTTTTGCGCTAGGCGTACCATAGGCTTATAAATCGTTTTGGGCCGCGATCGATGGTACCACTAGGTGACGAGGCTCAAGTGGAAGCTCGTTTGACCCTTTGGATATATGGTGCTAATCTTGACACAAGATAGGTGCAGGTTTTGCGTCAAAGCGTACCATTGGATCAGAAATCATTTTGGGCCTTTTGATGGAACTCCTAGGTGAGCGTGGGTCATGTGGAATCTCACTTCATTCCGTTTGGAGATAGTGTTAGTGTCGGTGCAAGATAGGTGCATGGTTTTGCGCTAGATGTACCATAAACTTACAAATCATTTTGGGCCTTTTGATGGAACCCCTAGGTGAGCGTGGGTCATGTGGAATCTCGCTTCTTTCCGTTTGGAGACAGTGTTGGTGTCGGTGCAAGATAGGTGCATGGTTTTGCGCTAGGCGTACCATAGGCTTATAAATCGTTTTGGGCCTTTCGATCGATGGTACCACTAGGTGACGAGGCTCAAGTGGAAGCTCGTTTGACCTTTTGGATATGGTGCTAATCTTGACACAAGATAGGTGCATGGTTTTGCGTCAAAGCGTACCATTGGATCAGAAATCATTTTGGGCCTTTTCGATGGAACTCCTAGGTGAGGTGGGTCATGTGGAATCTCACTTCATTCCGTTTGGAGGCAGGTGTTAGTGTCGGTGCAAGATAGGTGCATGGTTTTGCGCTAGATGTACCATAGGCTTACAAATCATTTTGGGCCTTTTGATGGAACCCCTAGGTGACGTGGGTCATGTGGAATCTCGCTTCTTTCCGTTTGGAGACAGTGTTGGTGTCGGTGCAAGATAGGTGCATGGTTTTGCGCTAGGCGTACCATAGGCTTATAAATCATTTTGGGCCTTGATCGATGGTACCACTAGGTGACGAGGCTCAAGTGGAAGCTCGTTTGACCTTTTGGATATAGTGCTAATCTTGACACAAGATAGGTGCACGGTTTTGCGTCAAGCGTACCATTGGATCAAAATCATTTTGGGCCTTTTGATGGAACTCCTAGGTGCGTGGGTCATGTGGAATCTCACTTCATTCCGTTTGGAGACAGTGTTAGTGTCGGTGCAAGATAGGTGCATGGTTTTGCGCTAGATGTACCATAGGCTTACAAATCATTTTGGGCCTTTTGCACCGATGGAACCCCTAGGTGGCGTGGGTCATGTGGAATCTCGCTTCTTTCCGTTTGGAGACAGTGTTGGTGTCGGTGCAAGATAGGTGCATGGTTTTGCGCTAGGCGTACCATAGGCTTATAAATCATTTTGGGCCTTGATCGATGGTACCACTAGGTGACGAGGGCTCAAGTGGAAGCTTCGTTTGGCCTTTTCGGATATGGTGCTAATCTTGACACAAGATAGGTGCATGGTTTTGCGTCAAGCGTACCATTGGATCAAAATCATTTTGGGCCTTTGATTGATGGAACTCCTAGGTGAGCGTGGGTCATGTGGAATCTCACTTCATTCCGTTTGGAGCAGTGTTAGTGTGTCGTGCAAGATAGGTGCATGGTTTGCGCTAGATGTACCATAGGCTTACAAATCATTTTGGGCCTTTTGATGGAACCCCTAGGTGGCGTGGGTCATGTGGAATCTCGCTTCTTTCCGTTTGGAGCAGTGTTGGTGTCGGTTGCAAGATAGGTGCATGGTTTTGCGCTAGGCGTACCATAGGCTTATAAATCGTTTTGGGCCTTGATCGATGGTACCACTAGGTGACGAGGCTCAAGTGGAAGCTCGTTTGACCTTTTGGATATAGTGCTAATCTTGACACAAAGATAGGTGCAGGTTTGCGTCAAAGCGTACCATTGGATCAGAAATCATTTTGGGCCTTTTGATGGAACTCCTAGGTGAGGTGGGTCATGTGGAATCTCACTTCATTCCGTTTGGAGACAGGTGTTAATGTCGGTGCAAGATAGGTGCATGGTTTTTTTGCGCTAGATGTACCATAAGGCTTACAAATCATTTTGGGCCTTTTTTGGGCCTTTGATGGAACCCCTAGGTGAGCGTGGGTCATGTGGAATCTCGCTTCTTTCCGTTTGGAGACAGTGTTGGTGTCGGTGCAAGATAGGTGCATGGTTTTGCGCTAGGCGTACCATAGGCTTATAAATCGTTTTGGGCCTTGATCGATGGTACCACTAGGTGACGAGGCTCAAGTGGAAGCTCGTTTGGCCTTTTGGATATGGTGCTAATCTTGACACAAGATAGGTGCAGTTTTTGCGTCAAAGCGTACCATTGGATCAAAATCATTTTGGGCGCTTTTGATGGAACTCCTAGGTGAGCGTGGGTCATGTGGAATCTCACTTCATTCCGTTTGGAGAGCAGTGTTAGTGTCGGTGCAAGATAGGTGCATGGTTTTGCGCTAGATGTACCATAGGCTTACAAATCATTTTGGGCCTTTTGATGGAACCCCTAGGTGGCGTGGGTCATGTGGAATCTCGCTTCTTTCCGTTTGGAGATAGTGTTGGTGTCGGTGCAAGATAGGTGCATGGTTTGCTAGGCGTACCATAGGCTTATAAATCATTTTTGGGCCTTGATCGATGGTACTACTAGGTGACGAGGGTCAAGTGGAAGCTCGTTTGACCTTTTGGATATAGTGCTAATCTTGGCGCAAGATAGGTGCAGGTTTGCGTCAAGCGTACCATAGGCTCGAAAATCATTTTGGGCCTTTTGATGGAACTCCTAGGTGAGGTGGGT